>JACWBX010003387.1:0-101191 GCA_014622435.1 Polypedilum pembai
ACAGAGAAGAAGAGAAAAATTTAATGACAAGCATGCATGTTGCATTACTTGAATCAAAAGTAAAATTTGCATGCCTAAATAATCACACTTTGACATGATAATTGAGAGAGAAAGAATAAGACTTTGATGTTGATGAGGTATGACATTGTAGGCTGAAAATATTTATAATAAGATGACTCAAATGTTTTTATCAATTTTATTTCAAAATAAAGTTTTAAAATTTTCCAGGAAGCGGTTTGTTTTTATTTAATAAGTATATCAAATAATACAGATTTTTTTTATAAATATACTTGCAATAATAATTCTTCATCTTCCACTATCTCATCATGATTATAATTTGAATGTGTCCCAGCTGCAACCACTGTGATGTTTTCATTATTGCTATTATCATCGTAGCTGAAACTCAAATATAAATTTCTATTTATAATTCAAATTGTTATAAACAGCTAATTCAAACATCATGAATAAAATTAAATTACTATTTATGCTTTAACATGCAACATTCGTTTCATAACTGATTTTGAAAATTTAAATTTTAAATTGTTTGAAAAATAACTGACTGTCATTTACGAAGAAGAAAAATCAAATTCGAAAAAAACAATTTTCTAAAATTACAAATTACTACTTTTAAGAAAAAACTGATAATAGTTCAATTTAAGTTTGTGTTATGTATTAAAATGACTTCAAAGAGCACAAAGAAGAGTGAAAACGACTTTAGATTTTTAAAAATTATTGGAGAGGCGAGAATTTTCAATAATTACAAAATTTTCAAAGTAATACTAAAAGTTTTATTTTTCTTCTCTTCTCTATTAATTTAATAGGGCTCATTTTCAACTGTTTACCTTTGTCGAGATGTCGAAAATGGAAAGGAATATGCAAGTGAGTAATCAATTTAGAATTTTAAGCGATATACATAATCACCTGTATTTTTTGTTACAGTAAAAGCTTGCGATAAAAAATTAATTTTTCGTGAGAAGAAACAAGAATATATCAAAAGAGAAAAGGATGCTCTGCTGAAACTGAACAATGCAACAGGAATAATTCAATTAATGTGTACATTTCAATCTGAGAAATATCTCTTTTTTGTTTTGACATATGCCAAAAATTCTGAATTATATCACTACTTGAAGTTAAAATTATTTAATTTAGAATGTGTAAAATACTATTCAGCTCAACTTTTGATAGCAATAGAAAACATACATAAACGTAATATCATTCATAGGGACCTCAAACCCCAAAATTTGCTGTTAGATGCATCTATGAAATTGATTATAGGAGATTTTGGTTCTAGTAAAATTCTAGATGAAACTGAAACTAAAGATGAGCAGCTAAATATCAATAATAATAATAATCAAGAAAAGAGAGTTGCTTTGGAAGATGGTAAAAGGCGATTAGATAGGAGGGCTAGTTTCGTTGGCACAGCACTTTATGTAAGTCTTTTTTTCATATTTCAATCAATTCTTTAATTCATAATTTCAATATTTAAGGTGAGTCCGGAAGTTCTCAAAGGAAACAAGTGTCAATTTTCAACTGATTTATTCGCATATGGTTGCATTGTTTATGGTAAGTCCCCAAATTTGAATTTGTGATTCATTAAAATGTATAACTATGATATCATTTTAGAAATGTGTGCACACGGACGACCAGCATTCGGTTCTGGTGAAAATGAATATATGGTGTTTCAAAAAATTCAAAGAATGGATTATAAAATTCCTGAAAATTTCGATTCAGAGGCAAAAGATTTAGTTGAGAAACTTTTAAAAGTCGATCCAGATGAGAGATTAGGTGCGAAAGATCCAAAAGAACAATTTTATAAATCAATACGGAATCATGAGTTTTTTTCAACAACAAATTTCGACACTATTTACTCAGAACCTTCACCTCTAATTTTTCTTAATAATTTGGCTGAATTGCTACAGCAAAATAATGTTGTGCTGCCCGATGTCAGTATTTTAGAGCCAGGCTTGGGAGAGAAACAATTGAAGCGTATTTTACAATCAGAAATGAACTTTACTTCATCAAATTTGAATCATCCAGAAGCGCTAGAAAAATTATTAAAAGAACAAAGTAAATTACAGTGGTCCGAGTTCTTAGATGAGAATGAATATTTAATTAGATATGGTTTTATATATAAAAGAAAAGGTTTGATACCAAGGAAGAGAATGCTCCTTTTATCCTTGGCACTCTCAACGAACACACCCCGTTTGAGCTATATTGATGCTAACGCAAATATTAAAAAAGGAGAGATTCCATTAGACTCGACTACAATATGTGAACCCAAAAACTTTAAAACTTTCTTCATTCACACAGTAAGTTTTGCTCTATTCTCTCGAACAGTGTTATTATCGTAGACATTTACATCTACGCGTAGATTTTGTCTACATAGATAATGAGTACATGTAGACAAGATTATAGACCGTAAACTTCTACGATAACAACACTGCTTCATCATTCTAAAAATAATTTTTTTGCAGCCAAATCGCATATATTTTCTTGAAAGTCATGAAGGAGATGCATTAAAATGGTGTGAAGCAATTGAAAAAATTAGAGATAAATATTGCAAATAAAGTGTTCAACAAAATTAATTTAAGAAAAATAAAACTTTTTTCCAAAATCAAAATAACAGTCACTTTTTATTCACATTTCAGTTGCAATACCCTAGATTTTTTTTTAGAAAAAATTGTCTTCAATGGAAAATAAAATTTAATAGTTTACGTATTTTAATGAGTGTTGGGTGCAAATATAACATAAAAATCTATAACTAAGTTCTTTAAGAACATAAAGCATATAAAAAGAAACTTATAGCATACATTAAAGTTACTTTAAAATTGATTTTACGAAAAAATAAAATTTGACATTAATAAATTTTAAGAAACAATAGAGTTTGAGCGAAAAGCAAGTGAAAGTAAATTTTACGGCAAAAAGTGTAATTTTACTGTGAAAGGAGCAAGAGATAAAGACAATTTGTTGTGAAATGTAAAGTTCTCGAACAAAAGTGATTTATAATTTGTTTATCATTTGTTTTTTTTATAGTAGCTTCCAATTGATTTTTCATTTTCGCCGTCAAATAAAAGAAAATTTAGGCCAAAAAGTGATTATTCGCGTTGGCCATATATACATTTTAAGTTTACTCTCTTTCTCAATTGTACTATCTTTCGTATTTAACAAACAAAAGAAAAAAGTGAAACATATACAAAATGAGTCGACAGCCTCCTCCGAAGAAAGAAGGAAAAATGCGGATTCGTGCATTTCCCGTAAGTATCTATAGCTCTTAATATCATAAATATTAGTTGATGATGTGATATGTGTATAAGCGGAAAAAGAAAAAGGTATCTTATCAGAAAAAGAAGAATTATTTAATTGAATGAGATTGCAAAATTACTATTGATTATAAAATGATTTGGATTTAAGCAAACATTGAAATATTTATTGTTTTCTTTTATTAATTACTTTCTGGCCATTTCTAAATTGTTGTTTTATTTATAAATTCGCAGTCTCTATATAATATTTTCAAAATTCAAAAATGTTCACGTCGAAACCAACATCATCTTTAGTTGTTAAGCGCCTTAAGATATTCAATAAGCTTTTTCCTCTTTGGTGTGATATCTACCTCACACCAGAATTCAATTTTAGGGTCAGACTAGTGTGCATGTGTTGAGTTTTCATTAACTACTTTTTTTTGAGAGAAAATGCAATGCAATGCAAAGGAAAAAGATACAACATGCTCAATTAACGTCTCATTATTTTTCTGTATGCTTTATTTATAGATGACGATGGATGAGAAATTTGTAGAATCAATTTGGTCTTTACTGAAGAATGCAATTCAAGAGATTCAAAAGAAAAACAATTCAGGTCTATCGTTTGAGGAGCTGTATCGTAATGCTTACACAATGGTTCTTCATAAGCATGGAGAACGACTTTATAATGGATTGAAAGAAGTGGTCACACAACATTTGCAACAAAAAGTACGCGAGGATGTTCTTCGATCATTAAACAACAACTTTTTGCAGACATTAAATCAAGCTTGGACAGATCATCAAACATCAATGGTCATGATTCGGGACATTCTTATGTATATGGACCGCGTTTACGTGCAGCAAAATGATGTGGATAATGTTTATAATTTAGGACTTATAATATTCCGTGATGAGATCATAAGTCACGAGAGAATTAGAAACCATTTACGTGAGACATTATTAGCAATGATTATGAATGAACGAAAAGGAGAGGCAATTGATCATCTTCTTATTAAGAATGCTTGTCAAATGCTGATGATTCTCGGTATCAATAATCGATGGGTGTATGAGAAAGATTTTGAGCGTCCATTTTTGACTCAATCTGCAGCTTTTTATGCTATGGAATCACAAAAATTCTTATCCGAGAACAGTGCAAGTGTATATATTAAAAAAGTCGAAGCACGAATCACAGAAGAAGCAGAAAGAGCTAAACTCTATTTGGATGAAAGCACTGAGCAGCGAATTGTTGATGTAGTTCAAGATGAGTTAATTAAGAAACATATGCGAACGATTGTTGAAATGGAGAATTCTGGTGTGGTTTATATGCTTCGTAATACTAAGACCGATGATCTGGCATGCATGTATAAGTTATTCTCACGTGTAGCTGAAGGAATCAAAACAATTTCAGAATGTGTTAGTAAATATCTTCGAGAACAAGGCACATCTTTAGTAAAAGAGGAAGAAGGTGGCACAAATCCAATTACATTTGTACAAAATCTGCTTGATTTGAAAGATCGCTTTGATCATTTCTTGATTCATTCGTTTAATATGGAGAAAACATTTAAACACATGATTTCATCAGATTTCGAATACTTTTTGAACCTTAACAGCAAATCGCCTGAATATCTTTCACTTTTCATTGATGATAAACTTAAAAAAGGATGCAAAGGAGTAAGTATGATTTTATTTCAATAAAGATATTCCTAATTAACATATTGTTCATATCAAGTTAACTGAAAATCAAGAACGTCAAAAAATTCAAGAAAAATGTTCAAAAAATTTGGTATATACAATTTATATGCTAAATGTTTTATAAATCTGATATTTATTTAAAGTTCTATTTAAATTTATTTTTATCTATTTCATAGATGTCCGAGCAAGAAATTGAAACGATTTTGGATAAAACTATGGTTCTCTTCCGTTATCTTCTCGAAAAGGATGTGTTTGAACGATATTATAAGGCACACTTGGCTAAAAGATTGCTCCTTAACAAGTCTGTCAGTGATGATTCAGAGAAGAATATGATATCGAAGTTAAAGGTGTGTATTATTTAATATTATTACAAATTCTTTTCCATTAATCTATATTTTGACAATTTTTAGACTGAATGTGGATGTCAATTTACATCAAAGCTTGAAGGAATGTTTAAAGATATGCAAGTTTCAAATACAATTATGGAAGAATTTAAAAATCATGTAAACTCTCAGGGAATGACTTTGAGTGGCGTAGATTTAAGTGTTCGCATATTAACAACTGGATTTTGGCCAACACAATCATCAACGCCTAATTGTAATATTCCGATTGCTCCAAGACAGGCTTTTGATGCATTCAAACGATTCTATTTAGCAAAACATTCAGGACGACAGCTCACTCTTCAACCACAGCTTGGTAAATAATCCTGATGACCATAAGTTTTGCTTAATCATTCATAACTTGATCCTTTTCTATTTAGGTACTGCATTCATCAATGCTGTATTTTATGGAAATAAACAAGAAGCAGAAAGTGAGGCAGGAACAGTTTGCTCAACTTCATCAATACCACTTCATACTCGTAAACACGTGCTTCAAGTTTCAACCTATCAGGTAAAAAGAATACAAATAATCAAATTTATTTTATTGACTCGGAATAACAGATGTTTATTCTTAAAATATTTTCAGATGTGCGTTTTGATGTTGTTTAATAATCGTGAACGTTTGACATATGAGGAAATTCAACAAGAAACAGATATTCCAGAGAAAGATTTGATTCGTGCTTTGCAATCATTATCTATGGGTAAATTACAGCAGCGTTTGCTTATGCGTACACCGAAAACAAAAGAAATTGAGCCTTCAAATGAATTTTACGTCAACGATGGATTTGTCTCTAAATTTCACAAGTAATTTTCAAAAATCTAAATTTATCTCAAATGTGCTAATATATTTATTAAACGAATCATTATTGCAGAGTTAAAATTCAAACTGTTGCTGCAAAAGGTGAAACGGAACCTGAACGTCGCGAAACTCGAAATAAAGTTGATGAAGATCGTAAACATGAGATTGAAGCTGCAATTGTTAGAATTATGAAATCACGCAAAAAGATGGCGGTAAATGATGAAAATTTTTGGTTTTTCTTATCATGCATTGATTTTATATTAAAATTTATTTTAGCACAATCTATTGGTATCTGATGTCACAACTCAATTACGAAGTCGCTTCTTGCCTTCACCAGTTATTATTAAAAAACGTATCGAAGGATTGATTGAGCGAGAATATTTGGCTCGAACACCAGAAGACCGTAAAGTTTATATCTACCTAGCTTAAATTTCCATCAACAAACATCTACAATTATTTTCTTAAAAACAACAAAATTAAAACAATGAAACAGAATCACGGAGAATCTCATTTTCGTTTTTTTAATTAATATCCTTTCTCCTCTTCTTCCATGCTTTTCTTACATTTGATTGATCAATTTAATTGAAAAAAACTACTAAAGGGAAAATAAAGAATTAAAAATATTAATTCAATGATTATCTTTAATTCTTTAACATTTTTCTTTAACTATAAGATGTACTGTGGTTATAAAAACAATGATGATAATGAAAAATATATTTAAAATATGAGGAGTGAAAATAAGTTATTCAGCGAATTAATTTATATACATACACCATGATAATTTCATTGAATTGAAAAAGGTTTTTAATCTGATTTCTTTTAATTTCGATCATAAATCAGTTTAAACGTAAAAGAAACTTATCTATAAATTTTAAATTAAGATTTATTAATTTAGTTAAAATTTGGTATAAAAGAAAGATAATTAAAGTCATATTTAATGATATTGTGTATATAGTATAAAATAAAGAAGAAAATTAACATTGAGCCAAAAACCTTGCACTTATTGCTTTAACGGTTTTGATGATCAGGAGAATATTATTTGAAATTTCAGCTCAGCCTGAGAGAGAAAAAGTTACAAAAATTGAGAGACGTTTTTATACATCTTTTTATTTTAAATAAAATTCACAATTATGCATAGCAATCATTCTTTTAATTTACACAAACTAGTCTAATCTTATCAAAGTGAAAACATTTTTTGAGTGACAAATATTGAATAAAGAGTGTTCAAATAAAATCCAGAAATAAAGTTGCATGAGAAAACCATGCGATTAACAGTGAGAGAAAAAAGAGAGAGAACCATTCAGTTTAAAAAATTGTGAAATAGAAAGAAGTCATATCACATTTTAAATTATTAATTTCATGAAACTTATCTTCCTAAAAGTGTTCAAATTTATACAAAATTACTTAATTAATAAAGACTGATAGTGTAGTGATAAAAGATTGATGAAAAATGCGTGGAAAATTGTGAAAAATTTAAAAAAACATGCAATTAAAAATTTTTAATCTGAGTAAGCATACAATTTTTTGAGGACAATTTTATCACTCTCTGTGAACAGTATTAGTTTATAATTTTAATTAAACGCGTATTTTCAACATAATAAGTCAAAGAAAAATAGAGATGATCGCGTTCATGCACCGAAAGTTGTTCGGTTCAAATTCACAAAGTGAAATTTCTCCAGCGTTAAAGAAAGAAGGTCAAGATAGCAACGACGACAACGACAGTCGTAGTAAAGCAAAAAAGATACGATTGGAAACTTTGAAAGAAGAAAATAGAAAACTCTACGAGTAAATAATCATTTTCTGATAGTGAAACGAAATTAATTAGCTCATTTTTATAATCGTCCTCGATGATTAATTAGGTAGTAGTGAATAGATTTAGAATTGTGATACAAAAAATATATAGTGAGAAAAACTACATTTATACGTCTCTATAAACTTTTGATAACTTCCTTATCCTTGACATTGACCATTTTCTATTTCTCTCTCACATTTTAAGAGGCTTCAACAGGTTGCATCAGCAATATGATAGATTAATAGAAAATGCATCGAATGATTATGAAGAGGTAAAATTTTTAGTTTGTCACATCTTTAATTAAAATGAATTAAGTCTATTTCACACTTGCAAGAATAAATTATTTTGGGAAAATTAACATGTTAGGAATTTATTACTTCTTTTTTGTTCTATATCACGTGTTTCACATATAAAATGGACTTGAATCATTTTAATTATGAGATCTTCATAAATGAGTGTTTGATTATTTTATTTTATTTTATAAAAAATCGCAACAAAAAAACACCTATTTAGTCGCTCATTATGAAGGCTGACTCCAACTCTGATCGCGCGCGCTCATATATACATATATTGAGAAGTTGTTAATCTTTATAAAAACACAAAGTGAAAAAACTTAGTTTTTTTTTAAATAAAATATTGTGTGTGCTCTCATGACGCAAGTTCAGAAATATTTTGCCACCCAAATGAAGATAGAAAAGAATATTTTAGTGATGAAGTCTTTTTTTGTCTTTTTATTAACTCTTTAATTTTTCTGTAAAATCGATTAGGGAATGTGCAAATTGATATAATACATACAAACATAGAGTTAATTTGTTGTTTATGAATATTTTTTCGCGTAGCACCATGAATATGTACGTAATTTAAAAAATTGAATTGCGAAGAAAACAAAATACTGAAAAAAAGAGATTGAGTTGTGTGATGTGAACAAAAGCGTGCAATTTCAATTAAATTCCCGAGAGTTGAGTATGGAGAGCGGCGGCAAAAAAAAATAAAATTAAATTGTGGAACAGAAAACAATTACCAATGCCAGACTTTTAAATGTTTTTGCGTAAAATACAAAATAGAAAGGTGGTGTGTGTATTTGAAAGACCGCGAGCGCGATCAGAAGCAAATCGTGCATACACTTTGTGTGTTTATAAAGTCATAAAAATAAAAAATCTTCTATTGACATTCCAACCATAATTATTTGAGTAGAATTAAATTCTAATATTATCATTGCATACCTAGATATTAATCTACGAAGTGTTTGTAAGAGACCTTTCTGATATCATTACAAAGTTAATTATTCACTTGGACTGTAAGGATCGAAAAATTGCATCTCTACAGCAAAGCGACAAATCGGAAGATAAAAATAATTTAAGTGCAACGACTGACCTTAAAGAAGTAGTTGTGAAAGAAAGAAAGAAAGAAGAAACCGCTATCATTGAGTAAGTTTCATTCAACGTTAAACAGGGCGTGTATTTGTAAAAAACTTATATTTTTGTTCTAACAAACTTGAATTTCCAGCAAATTGAACATCAAAATGTGTGATAACAAAATAAACGAGACAAACGATCTGAACGATTTGCGTCATCAGCAGCAGAAACATCAAATGTATAAAACATACAATGACCTTCAAAGCACGTGTCAAAAGCAATTGCCGCCGCAATTAGAGGCAGATACAAAACAACAAGAATTAAAGATTATGAATGAATCGATTGTTAAGGAGAAGCATACGAATTGGCATAAGGAGGAAAGAGGAAATTTGATTGAAATGATCGATCAAGATTATGACAAATGCAAAAATTGTGTACGTATGAATATTTTATTTTAAATAATTTATTCTATTTAACTTTTTAATTCTTCTATATAGGTGAAACTTGTGGCAGAGAATAAAAAATTAGAGACGAAATATCGTAAATGTAAAAATATTAATAAGGTCAGTGTCTCTGAGTCATTAAAGTTTTTAGAAAAGCCTGTTTCTTTCTTGAACTACCACAAGAATATCGATCGCGTGTGTTGATTTTGTTGTAAAAAAACAGAAAAAGAACTTACATATTAAAGAAGTTATTTATTTTTCTATTGTTTTAAAAATCTAATTTTAACTATTATTATTATTTGATGATAAATAGTGTAACATTAATGATGATACAAAAGCACTGATCTTTGAAATTGCCGATAAACATGATCATATAGCAAATTTACGTTCAAAGATTAGTAAACTTGAGGAAAAAGTGGAGCAACTAGAGAGGAAAGTGCAATTTCGTGAGAAAATAATTCGAGAATTACGTCGTAGTACAAAAAATATTCAACAGGTAGAGTAGTAGATTTATTCATTTGATATTTTATATTCGCTTCAATGTAAATGTTTAGATAAGTTGCTTGCTTATTAGAGAAAATAATGGAAAGGCATTAGAGATAGTTTCATTAGGTTAAGGGCTTACATTTATATGTTTTTTTATTGATTGTGGCTATGTCAATGAACTAACAACATATCACGCAATCATAAAATTTAATTACAATTTATTAAAGACATCATCATCATTTTTGGACAGTGGTTGCTTTCATATACAGACTATTTGAATGTCTACGAGATATCTTTACATGAGAAATATAAAAATGACTGGAAAACCTCGACGCATAAAGAAAATAAAGGAAATGATTTAACTATATCAATATTAAAAGAAGGAACTGAAATAAAAGTTTTTGAAAAAGCGAAGAAGAAATATCAAGAATCACCAGGAGAATTTCAAGAATTTACTAAATTTTTAATGAGTAAAATTATTACTGAAATCACAGAGAGTGATAATGAAACTTAGAAATTTTTTAAATGAATAAAATAATATTTACTTTTAATTACTGCACACACTATTCATTCACACATCTTAAAATTAACTTTTTTCGGAGCTGGTTCTACTTCTTTCCCACAAAACTAGTTTTTGGCAAAAATTTTATTGACAATTCTAATAATCGGGTGTAACGGTCATACATGAATAATTTTATAACACACTTAGATGGTGATGATGATTGACGTCAGAATAAATTTAAATGTCTTCAAGTTATCTATCAAATTACAATTTTCCATCAATGCCATTAAATTTTTTATTGCTTGTTTTATTTTTAAAAATTAAACTAATAAATTTTGAGAAATAATAAGAAGTTTTGTTTAGAATAATTCACCGCTCTTGATGACGCCACCTCGCACTCCTGAACTTAAAACAAGTCGCAGTAGTACAGATCTTATCGAGAGTAATTTGATGTATAGAAATAACAATTACTTGACAGTGCCAAATAATTTGAACTTGAACATTCCAAATGGCGACTCACTCTACTCCCTTTCCGATATTGATCAGGTTCGATTCCGCTTAATGTTTTATTATTATTATTTTTGCTTACTCTATATCTGCTGTCATAATTTGTAATAGATCTATAATTTTACAATAGCAATTATGTCAGCAACGAAAAAAGTATTTGCAAGCTCATGCATGTCACTTAAAATTGATTTTTTTTCCTTTCTATTTCTTTTTGCATATATGTTAACTCATGAAAAATGTATTATAAAATAAAATAGGACTCGACAGTTGGTAAATCAATGTCAGAAGTAAATTTTGATTGCTATGATGACGCAAATAAAGAAGAAATTGAACGATTACATCAAAATGTCTACGAAATTGAAAGTGAAAACAGCTGCAACCGACTGTTGATAACAAAACTTGAAGATGAACTCGTAATGATTCGAAAATGTGAAGCGAGAAATGTAAGTCTAAGAACAATGTAATAAATTATTTTAATTATGATAAGGCGAAGCACGCATCATACACAGCATCATTCATTCACTTATTTCACTCATTCTTTATTCGCCTCGTTTACAGAAGCAAGATAGAAACTTAAAAACTGATAAGCTGAACGTTTTAAAGCACAAAATTCATGCGGTTGCAACTAAATTGCTGGGAAAAAATAGCGGCAGTGAAAATAACATTAAAGAACTCAAATTGCATAATAACGATTTAGCATTAATTGAAGATGAACTGAAGCCAGAAATCGATGTGCTTAATAGCATAATAAAACTAGTGAATACAACGAAAACCAATCTAGAACAGATCTCTAATGAAAATAATCATATGATTGACGCACTTAAAGCTAAATTGCTAGGTAAAGTGTAAATAACTCTCTCATTCATTTGTAAATTGATTATTAATCTTTTTTAATTGATATTTAGAATCGAGTCAGAATAATCAAATTCTCACAACTGAAATTATGCGATTAACTAGTGCTCAACTGTCTGATGATCAAAACAATAAGAAATGTAATTGCTATAATAATGATAAACGAGCAGCTGAATGTGAAATTACTCGAAATATAAATGACAGCGTGAATAATAAAAAGAATATTGCATCGGTGAGTTCGTGACGCAAGTCATGCAAATAAATTTAAACATCCATTTATGCTAAAATTGAACTTTTTGCAAATAGAATTCTTTCTTTCGCACCTCTTTTTTTCTCACTTCTATTTCTGACTTACTTACACATTGCAACAAGTACACACTTTATCTTCATCAGATTTTTCTAGTATAAACAAATTTCCACATAAATGGCAAAGGTGCCAACAAAAAGGCGTCGTTATTGAATGAAATGTAAATAAGCAAAAAAAAATCGATTCAAATACAGTGTAGAGATCAATCTCATTATAATAAAACATCGCAATGCATTGATTACAATTTTTTCCTCCATTGAATAAAATTTTCAATGAACGCGCAAAATGTATTGAATAAGTTAGGGGGCTAAAAACTTCAATCTAATTTCTATTTCTTTCGTAACATTTTGTCGCGTACAATTTCAACGAAAGATGCAAAAAAGACGACAAGAAGCAAAAAGTGAATGATGCAAAAAATTTTTTTCTAAAATTACTAATTTCTCTTTTGTTTGATAAGGAAAAGTCTAATTTTACTAAAAACATCAAATAAAAGCAGTACTGGAACGTTCTCACTACTATAAAAGCTTAGAATTTGGCATAAAAATTTTTTGCATCGAAAATTTTGTTTGTTTACAAACAATGAGAAATAATAACGAAAAACGACTGAAAACATTTGTTCAGATTTTCATTACAATTTCAACATTTTAACTCGTATAATGCATTAAGAAGAATTCTTTAGTGTTGTATTAAGGTAATCTAAATGGTAAAAATGCTAGGAAACTTATTTAAATTCGATTTTGTGAAAGTTTGTATACAAAATCTTTGTTTACAAACAATGAAAAAAGTTAACGAAAAAAATATAATTCTTTTGTCAGAGCTGTTTTCCCCCTGTTTTGTCCTATTTCGCTTTTTGTCTCAATTTCTAATCTCCTGGAATGAGGTGCGATAACAACGTCAATTAGTTAATAGATATCATTTTCTATTATTGATACTCGTTTTAATTTATTGTTTGATTACAACTAAAGCTGTCAATTTACTCTACAAGCGCCTCGATTTAAATAAATTTATGTATGCAAATTTCCGCTTTTTTGTTTTCTTTTAAAAGAATTTCACGCATGTAGGAGGATCAAATGTCGAATTTTTTCCATTACTAATTAGGCACCATTTTAATTATAAGTAAAAAAAATATACTTTGCAACGTAGCCGGTTCAATTAGAGATGAAAAACATTACGAGAGAGAAAAATTATATATTCAAGGCTCAAAAGTCGACTTCTTTTTTTCCTCCTTTTATATGTGAGCAGTAAAAGATCATTTTCAATGTTTCTTCTTTACCGCATTTTCTAGCTTTTTCTTCTCTCTCTCAAAAGAAAATAAAAAGCGTAAAAATGCAAGTTAAATGAGAAGATGAGAGAAGAAATTTCTTTTTGAGAATGTACGATGCGTAAAATGTTTTTATTTTCATTTCTATGAAGATCAGTGTTGCTACACACGTCGATTCGGAAACAATTTCTTGTGTTGCTACCAAGTGAAAATAAAGCGGTGCATGAGAACAATAAAGGAAAAGAAAAAAAAGATTATCAAGTGTTAATAAATAGAGTGTGTGTTAATTAATTATGGTGTTGTTACAGTTCGGTAAAGTTAGTGAAGAACCGCCGACATCAAGTAGTCCTGAAATTAGTAGCGGTAATAGCAGCTTAAGTAATGGACATTCATCACTTAGCGATGTTATTAATGAATGGAAGCATGAGCTCGAAGAGAAAAAGTGTGAATTAAGACACAAAAATGCCACAATCAATGATTTACAAGAGCGTCTGTTAGAGAAAGAGGAGAAAATTTGCGAAGCACAAAATGATTTTAAATCAATTCAGCTCGAACGAGATAAATACTGTCAAATGGTTAGTGTCATGTATGATGTATGAATCATTTTTGCAATTCAACACATACCCGACAGCTATTTTTAAAACTTTTTAATTTTTTCATTGTGCAAATAACATGTGATTCTAATTGTGACTATGTTTTTCTTCAACATAGGTCGCTCAACTTAAACAAGCAATTCAATTTCATAATGATTCGATTCAATATTTAAAACGACAAAATGCTGAACTCAAAGAGGAAATGGATGTGACGAAAGGAAAAGTAAGTTAAATAGAAAACAAAAAATTTCATAGTTTCAGTTCATTTTAATTAGAATTGATGAAAGCTATAATTTTTTAAAATTGAATAAGCACAACTGATGAGAGTAATTTTCCTATTATTCCACTCTGTTTAAAAAGTGGCGCATATAAAATTTTCATTAGCTTCGCAAAATTGAAAATGAATTGTATTCAATTCATACGCATTTAAATACGTGACAACTATTAGTAAACACATATCATGTGATTTGTTATACATTGCAGCTGCTATTTGAGTTGCATTTGTTCCTTTTTTGTGGTGAAACATAATTTTCTTCTTTGAAAATCTATTTTTATTTTTTTAAAAATGCATTTGTATCTATCTATCCACTTAGCTTACTAATCACCAAGATTCCTATGATGAAATAAAGAAGCGCAATCAAGAATTAGAAGGAGAGGTAAGACGATAATAATAAAAAAATTGATGATGCTTTTACGATCATCTCACGTGAAATTTGAAACTTATAGAATAACAATCTGCATATTACGATCACAAGCATGCGAACAACGATTGAAGATCTTAAGCGTGGAAATTCAGTAAGTGGAAATAAGAGCTTCAGACTGAAACGATTTTGGAAGACGAATGCATGATGAAGATGATGCTCTCAGCTCAATATTCTTGTTGTTGTTGTTGTTATATTTTTATAACTTGAAAGATGCTGTTTTTATTTTTACTACTTACATACAATTTTTACTTTTTGAAAGATTTTGTAACAAATTTTTTTTTTCGATGTTGTAACAAGTTGAAAACTAATCTTGTGCGAGTGACTGAATGATGATGAGAAAAAAATTTATCTCTTGCATTTTTTAAATTGATGATGACAAGATGTTGTATAAGGAGGAGATACTTGCATAAATTAGATTAAAAAATAATTCAGAGGGAGAAAAGTGCATAAATTTTATAATTTCCGGAAAATTCTTCTTTAATGCAATAAAATTTATTTAGAAAAAGAAGAAAATTCGTTCATAACTCCTTCCCTCGCATTAATTATAATTTACTTACGTCTGTTGACCTAACAGTAATTTTTCTCTCATCTCATATGTGTATGCATGCCAGCTTTTCACTTTGAAAAATGTCAACTGTGCGTTTTCTTAGAAGAGTGCGAGAAAATTGTTTACCTTTAAGATGAAAAGTTGACTAGTTGACTGGCTTTGAATAACAACGAAAATAGAATAAACTCTATAGAGTATTTCTAACTAAAAATAAGAATTTAAAATAGAATCTTCCAATTTGACATGAGAGAAAAGAAAAATGTTTTAGTGATGGCTTTTAAAATTGTGTCTTTGTTACTATAAACTTAAAAATAGATTCAATGCTCTGCAATTTTATGCAAGATAATTGCATAGTAAAATAGTTGCTTTTAAAACAAAGCAAGCATGCTATTATTGATTATGTATAGCACATTGCATTGAAGATATTTGAGATTGATGCTATCGCATTTTATTATTTTACTTAATAACAAAATTATTGTATTTTTCTCTCTATTTATGTCTTACTTAATTCTTATTTATAGTAATTTAAGTGTGATGGAGATACATTACATTTAAAAATAAAATAGAATGCATGCTTTGTCTCCATCTCGCTGATAACACTTAATTTTTGTTTTAATAAATTATTTTAAATATTTATTCAAGGGAGAGTAATCTCTGTAAATTTTTACAAAATGCTACTTAAAAGTTTTCTCCTCTTGAAATCATTTTAATTGAGTTTTGAGTGACTTTAATTAATAAAGAAATCATTTTATTAGATTTCTTGCTGGTTGTAAAATATATAATTACAGCAGTTTAAATTTGTACTTTAATTTAGCTCAATATATTGATCATAGTTTTAAGTGAAAAAGAAACAACTAAATAAATTATTTGTTTTTATGTTTAAAATCTAACAATCTTTTTTATGATTTTGCATGTTTGATTTATTCCTGATTATTTGGATGAATGAGAATATTAATTTTACAGATGCAACATTCCAATGACATGGACAAGATTAATATGTTGAGTGATCAATTGCTAAAGGAAGTAAGTTGTCAGCATTGATTTTTTAATATTTTTCTTTCTGTCTTATGCATTCTTTATTATTGCCAGACTATTCAAAAAGATGAACAGCTTAATCGATTAAGAGAGGCAAATTTAGAACTTCGCTCGCATATTTTTGAACTCAACCAGGATATATTAGATTTAATGGAAATTGTCGACATTCAGAAAAACAGACGAACAGTGAGTCATGCAAACAGCAATTTTCATAACCGCATCGTTTTAAACTAACAAACCGCACGATCTCTGCTGACAGTTTTATTAATAAACCTAATAAATTTAATTTCGTGACAGACAAAACTGCACATTACCAATTTTCAACCCTCAAGAAATCACAATGACAATATATTTTTAAAATTATTGCGAAAGTTTCTGTTGACTGGATAATGACTTAATTTTTTTCATCTTTTGTTGTTTAACTACTTCAATTCGTGTTCAGTTCAATAAAGGAAGAAGGAAATAATTGATCAAGTTTTTCTTGCTGCGGTAAAATCAATAGAAAGTCAGAATGTAATAAATTTTACTTACTTTTATGCAAATCAGAGTTGAGGTGTGAGAGACAACACATGCTAAGTTAGAAATAGTGTGAATTTTCATATATGCTTTTTCTCTATATATATTCGAATTGAGTATTTAAGTCTATGAAATAAATTTCTACTTAAATGCATTTTTTGGAACAATGTGTCACATCAAAATGAAAAGAAAACTTTTTTTAAAATCTTTTTTGATTGATTTTTAGAGTTTATTGAATCATTCAACAAACTCGCCATTAGATCAAATAACTTAAAGATTTATTGCTTTTGGGAAGATAAATTAATGAAAAGAATTAGCAAAAATATTTGCTTATGTCACACGTGCTTAAGCAACATTTCACACATGTGTCCGAGTTTCTGGTTCGAAGAATGTGTGAAATTTCAAGTCCTCTTCATTACAGAATAGACACACATTTCAAAATGTATGATATGTCTCTATAAAAGATAACTGAAAAGAATTTCATTTGCAATATTTTATTCAACTCAAATAAATAACGACTGCAACTATTCAAATGAAATTTCTATGAATCTCCTGCTTTCAATACCATCATAAATTGTCTTTATATATAACTCAATTGCAAGGAATGAAAATTTTCTAGTGATATTTTAAAAATTTTCGACTGCCATCTGTGACGAAGTACATTGCTTGCGAAAAAAGCAGTTCATATTTTCCCTCTATTTACACATTTCTATCAACAAAAAAATGTACAAATGTATTTTCTATATATTCTATTCACACAAACGTGCAGAGTGCTTGCAGACAGGCAGGCTTTTATCGTTTATTTTTCTATTCATTTATTTTTTTGTGTGTCAATATTTTCATAAACCAAATGTCCTTTCTAACACATGAACTACACTTCCACAGTCATAATATTTTTCGCGCTCTCACTTGCTGACAACGATCGAACAAAATCGAGTGAAATGTTTTCATTGAACCATATTTGTAGAAAAGAAAAAGGAAAAGTATTCTTTTACATACTTATAAGTATCTATTTGAGTCATTGCATTCTACTTACTTTAGTTCAATTCAAACGCTAGTAAACAAATGTATATAATTTTTCATATACCTTCATACACTACCATCAAAAGCAATCATAAAACATATTCATTTGTATTTATACTTATTCGTATTTTGCGATGAGCATATATATACACTCACTATCAGCATAAAATTTCCATAAAAATATGCGAATAAAAATTTCTATCCTGGTGTGATGTTTTTTTTTGTTAGTTTGAGCATTTCTTTGCTGTAAGTTGGGCGCTTTTGTGAATTTCACTACACTCGAGTTTAATTTTTGCGCGCCCAAGTGTTGATTGCATAAAAATAAATGTGATATGATAAATTTTCATTTTCTTTGAACATTGACCTATTAAGCGTGCTTTAAAAAGTTTATTTCCTTTTTTTGTGGTTTGTAGCGTGGTGAAGAATAAATTAAGAAAGAAAGTTTCACTTCTAAGGAGCTAACAAGAGAAAAACTTTTTTTTGTGGCTTAGAAATAAATGCAAAAAGAAGTAGAAAGAAAAAATTGTTTGAGTGTAAAGCAGTACATTTTAAATTGTGAATCGATTATGTAATTTATTATAAAAATAGATTTTCGCATAGTATTTGTTCTAAACAACAAGTAAAAGTGAAAATAATGTATGTTAAAAGGTAAACAATAAAAAAAGGAATCAAGCAGTAGTAGGTGGTTATGAAAAATAATTATTAATAGCATTCTCCCCCTCATTGCTTTAAGAATGCACGTTGTGAATTTGCTGTGTTGATTGAAGAAACAAATATTTGTTATTGAGAGAAATATTTATATGCAAACAATCGCTTGTTATTGGAAAATCAAACAAGGAGTGTGTAATTTTTTTATTGCCATAAAAATAAGGCTACATTGTATATCGCGAAATAAGAGAGAGAGAGTTTATATTCTTATTGTGCAAATACATAGTTTAATCGAAAAGCAAATTATACAATAAAATTAGAATTACTTTAAGGAAAAAGAGAACAGTATTATGCCGTGAAGTGAAATTCAACAGATGATAGAAAAAAGTGTGTCAGATAACTTTTAAATAAGACATAAAAACGATTATTATAGTTTCTTTTAAGAAGCAATAACTAAATTTCATGATATACTTCACTTTATAACTTTTAAGTCCTTGAAAATTGAAAACAATTTGTTACATTTTCTAAATTCAATATTTGGGAAATCTACATGTGCATGCAATAACTTAAAAGACTTTTTTTGTTACTTTTCTTTTTTATTATAGAGCTAGATGAATTTTTTCAAATCATGCATGTACATATATGTATGACAAGGGGAAAATTGCTTTAACGAAAGATTTTATTAGAACTTTTTTGCAAGTTTCGGCAATTTCTTCAAAAAATATTTCTCAAAATATTATTTTTTAAAAATATCAATTTTAATTCAATTATCTCAAGATATTTTATAGCTAGATCGTCATTAATTTTTGTTATTAAAACTTTCGCAATGAATGAATAAGAAAAATCACTTCTGTTTCGCCCCAGTTTTTAACCCCTTAGTTTAGAGTCTCTTGTGTCAATATATTGAAAATATAACGACCTTCATTTTCCTATTTCATTATTAACTTTTTTAGTACTTCAAACTTTAAAAATGCCGTGACTGAGACTCATACACTTTTCAAACTTTATATCAATAAATTTGCGTTTATTGCCTCAAATTTACTAACTTATATGTATTCGTATGTGATGAAAATGAATTATTGCTAAATTTCTTATAGCAATAAAAGCAGGAAGAAGGAAAGAAAACAGAATGAAATTGACATTGGTGTTCAAGGAATACGTAACATTAAATTCAATAAATTTCCTTCATTTCTTTTCATTCACATTTATTTTCGATTCGAATTGCATACGAAAAGAGAAAATAAAAAATATTACTTTAGTCACGATTTTCGCGACACAATATTTTGGAAAATAAATGGAATTTCCTTTCTAGCGCCATTCTCGTGAAAGTGAGCTTTATTGACTATTTGTTATGTGTAGTGTCATTGCATGTATACATTTCCTTTCCGCGCCTAATTTTAAGAGAAAGAAATTCTTATGTCAGTGCTTTTCATTCATTTACAGTTGGAAGATTATAAAATAGCACAAAAGGAGCAGCAACAGCAAATTGAAAAGGAGATAAGTAGTCGTGAACGAGACATACATTGTTTAAGGAATTTTCGAAGTCGTTGTGCTGATATTGTGAGTTTTCTTTTATTTGCTTAAATTAAATCTAAAGTTAATTTTTAAAATAGGAATCAGAATATTTAGAAAAAATGGCATCACAAAAAGTTAAATCAGATGCGACAATCAAACAATTGGAAACAGAAATCACAGCCTTAACTGAACAACTAATACAGTCACATCAACAGACAAGTCATTATGATGAATTAATGAAACAAACTGCCATACTTCAGAACTCTATGCAAGATCTAGAAAGCCAAAATGATGTTTTAAAGAGAACTATAGAATTATATGAAGGACGATTTGGTCAATTACAAGTAGATTTTGAGAAAATTCAATTTGAGGTAAAACGACATTTCCTTCAAGTATTTCAAATTTTTAATTTTATTTTTTTCAATAGAATGGAAATCTTTTGATGGAAATTGAAAATATAAAATCAGATGTGCTTGATAAAAATAAAAGAATATCAGAAATGACAATAGAGCATCAAAAGCTTGAAAGTGAATTTGAAATGCAAAAGAAATCATGCACGTGTTCACAAAAAAGCTCTCCAACACGCACATCATCAACTGTGATGCAAATTAATGATCTTAAGACAAAACTCATGAATAAATCATTGGAAAGTTCTAAAGCAACAGAAGCATTAAAAAGAAAAACACAACAGTATGAAAAACTACAAAAAACTGCCTTTGAAGAGAAAAGTAAATTGCGTGAAGAGTGTTTAAGATCAATTCAAACGATTGGCGAGTTGAAGAGTAAAATTCAACTTTTAGAAATGCGTGTGAAAGAACAAAATGATGAAGTAGTCTTGTCTAGAGAAAAAACAAGCCAAAGTTTAGCTAAACTCACTGCCATAGAATCGGAACTTGCATCAAAATCAGCTAAACTTGAGGATCTTGAGAAGCGAGAAGAAAAGTAAGTAAAAATTCCGTAAATGTTTTAAATTTTCAAAATAAATATTTTAAAGGTGGCGAATACATGCATACGAAATCACACATGAAATTAAAAGCCGCAAAGAAGATTCATTTAAGCGCGAACAAAAATTGATGGATGAAATTTCTACGAAAAACAATACGCTAAAAGACCAGACACGAATAATTTTGCAGCACGAAAATAGCCTGCACCATATGAGAAATGAAAATGAGACGTTGAAGCAGTCGAACGCAACACTCATGCAACAGGTTAGTGTGGTTTATATATTAGCTCCTTGTTGCTATTTTCTCAAATAAAACTTTTTGTTTTTTTTTGCAAAAAAAGGTTAATGACACTCGAGCCGAAATAAATGAATTGAGGGTCAAAGAAAGAGGACTCAGTGAGTTGCTTGAGAAGACTGAAGAGGAATTAAAAATGATTAAAGCGGAAGTTTTTCAATTATTTGTAAGTATTGTGACATTTCAATTTTATTTGCAATCTGACAAGTTAACATCAGAATCCACGCAAATTTTAGAATACAAATGCCGTGTCAGAGATTAAAGACGTACATGGAAAAATGAAAAACGACACTGAAGATTTACAAACGAGGTATCAGCAACTCAGTGACAACTTTAACAGGCTTTTAGAAGAGAATCGCACGCTTTATGAAATAAAGAATGACACGATATCGGCGATAGAGATTTTCAAAAAGCTTCAAGAAGAATGCAATGAACGAGAGAAAGCTTATCAAATACAAATTACAAAATTGCAAACAGACAAACGAAATTTGCACAAAGATAGAACGCGATTGACAAAACAACTGTTAGGAAAACATCGTGATATGATTATACTCAATTCAGAGCTAGATAAATTTAGACATTCGGAAGATTATGAATGCAGGTTTGTAGTAATTTTCGGCTTTTGCATGCTTGACTATTATACGCATAAACTTGTACAAGTTGCATTCAAGTTGATTTTAAAATTAAAATTTAATCAATATTTGGCAAAATTATGTGAAAGTCAATGATCCTTAAATTCACGAAGTATTGATCGAAATAAATAAAAATCTGAATGAATTAGAGACATTTTCAAGAAAACTAACTTGCATAAGAATATGCGTATACCAGCCAATTATGCGTTCAAGTGCCGAATCTTAGTTTATAGAATAACTTTTTTGGAAATATTATCAAACTATAACTGAATTAATTTCACAGATCGACAAGTCAATATAATTCACTTCAACCCTTCCAACCAACGATGTGGCCTTCAGCTGTTGCTCCTCTCGCACGGTCTACAAGCAATCCCGATTTCACGTCAGATCGAATTTCAATGGATGCAAGAAATCTCACTGAAAAATTAGTTCATGTGAAAAATTATTGGCAGCATGGGATACAAACAGCTATCGGTAATATTACAGGCATGAATAATCCCAATAACAATAACTCATCAACACTACCAAATCAACCAATAATTTCACAACCGCCAAAAGAAGAAGATGAAGAGAATATTAGTGATGCAAAAGATGAATGATAATAGTGTAAACTTATTAAAATTGCATTTAAGTTATTGTTAATTTTTGATTACAAACTAATCTTTATTTAAAATGGCACAAATAAAAAGTTATAAAATTGAAAATTTTTGCTTTTATTGATAAATAAACGAATAAAAATTTTAAGCTACATTCAAACTAAGCTCCACTTAATCTGCGCTTATCTTAAGCTCCTTAGGAGCTTCATGGAGTCTTCTACATATTGCATTAAATTGCACTCTCTTTTTCTGCATTCAATTTTCTCTCATTCTCTTTTTGTTGTTATGTTGCATATTCTCAATTTAATAAAAGAAAGAAAGACATGTAAGAAATTTAAACTTTATTAATTTTGATCATATGAATATAGCACAAAAAAATTTATTGTTGTCTCCTTCTGAATGTCATTTCTTTATCACCATGAAGAGGACAATATGGATTTCTCATAGACATTGGCTGTGTTTGTTGCTGCATAACACGAATTTCACATGGAATTTGTGTGAAAACTTTTGATTGTGAGCATGGTGATGCAGTTGTTGTCGTTTTCATAGTTCTAAATTTTTCGATAAACTTGTTAAATTCGTAATTGATTGAGATAATATTTCTGATAATGGCTTCAGTTGATCTTGTTACTTTTATTGCACACATGAGAATTGTTGATGTAAATGCAGTTAACAGAAAACCAAGAAATCTATCACCACCCATTTCTTCATATAAATTTCCTTGTCTCAAACACAGCTTGATTATCATCACAATAACATTTTCAATGCGTCCCCAGATGTAAATTATAATTGTTTCAATCACCAAAATGCTTATAATTGTTTCAATAAAGAAAAACACAAAAGAAGATTTTCGATAACGTTCAGGAAGCTGCAAATCTGAGAGTATCAGACATAGTGAAAAAACAATCATTAGTGCCGGGAACACGCCGATGTAATTTTCAGTGCAAGTTGGTTTTTGTTCTATGAAAATTGAAAATCTCAAAATGCAGTTAACGAAAGCAGCAAGAGCGATTGAATATTTGTTCATTTTATTTTCTTATAACTTTATTGCTGTCTTTTACAAAAATTAAATTTTCACTTCCTAATGAAAATGTCTACTGAGATTGAGTTGCATAAGTTACAAAGAATTTAAATTAAAGTGTTACAACAGTCATCACCATTTGATTTTATCGCATGAGGTCATTAAATATAAAGATATTCTTGTTTACAGTAGCAGCATCGCGACTAAAGAGAGAAAAAGACTTTCACTTTTCGTTGCACTTTGTTTATATGGTCTATTGTTTTCATTCTTCTTATGTTATTTTGCGATCGAACGAGTTAATTAACATTTTTCTAATAAAACAAATTTATTGGCTCAGTAGTCTGGAATGTATTGGATAAAGAGAAGTGCCAATTATGTAAGTGCGAACAAAAAGGTGAAATTTTTCATGCAAGGAAATATTTATTATGTCGCTGTTTGAAGGTAATTCACATTAATTGTTACACCTTTGAAAATTTGTCACATCCTATTCTTATGTTGCGCAACAAATGTTTTCATGTCACTGTGTTACGATACATAATGTTGTGTCACAAACTATTGAATATTGCTGAAATTAAATTATGCTTTCAATAAATCAAAAAAGGCTAAAGATATATCATAGATATTCTCATCTTTTTATTATTGTTCAAAATTAGAACTTACAAAATACGCAAAAAAGGAAATTTTAGTAGAACAACTATAGAATAAACTCGATCAAAACAACATTCCAACTTAATCGAGGTAATGCTTTAGAATTTCTACTGTAGTTCAATCATAATCTCTCTCTCGCTCACTTATACAAAAATTATGAAGCTTATGTTGATTTGCTGGTCGAGAGTAATGCTAGAAGACCAGAAGTTCCAGCAATAGTGATGATATAATTGAATAATGGTGAGATTTGACGAAGCAAGTAGAAACTTAAGAAGATAGTTATTGCTAAGTAAAGTGCATTGTTGTAGAAGATTGAGAAAACAGTAGCTTCGAAATCAGCAACTTCATTTTTCTTCCATAAAATTCTCTCATCCTTTTCTTTTCTTGACATTTTGTCGTCAGCCAATAATTGAGTCATTTCACGAGTGACAGCATCTTCACGTTTGATTGCAACTTTGTGTTTAAGAGTGAACTTGGTATTTCTGTAAGCCATTGACAACAAATAAGTGCTTAGAGCAGTCAATGCGACAAAGAAGATGAGAGAAGAGAACAATTCAATTTGATGAATTCTCCAGTAAAGCCCTGAAAATAATAACAATATAATTAGCTTTATGTGGCAATAAAATCAAAGTGATGACTTAAAGACACTCAATAATCACGAGAAAAATGCAAGTATGCATAAATCAAGATAATTATGAAGGTAGATTTTATGAAAACATTTGATGATGTGGAGGAAAAGTGAATACTTACAGATTGGCAAAGCTGAAGTTATGAAGCTCGCGCCGTAAAAAAGCATGTTTGAGCCAGTTGAGACATTGCGATTGAAGTCCTGCAAGAGGAGTTCTTCTTCCTTTGTAAACATTGCTGATTTCTTTTCTTGAACCATTTTTAATTTAGTATTTAATTTGTTTTTACGATCGACCGCTTTCACAACTCACAACTAAAATAATTGTAAAGAAGCATTCACAAATTCCAACATTTCAATAAAAAACAAATGTGTCTTCACACATCAATTTAAATTTTTCATGACCGTTAAATCTAAAAATATTTATTGTATTTCAATTCTTATTCTTTTTCACAAATCGATTTTCATTTGAAATATTACTATTTGCATATTCTTTCGCTGAAATTATCGCTTGTTCTAACATACTATTGAATTCTTCTAAAGATTTTACTTTTTTGCCCTTCATAAGACAAACTTCGAGTAGATTTTGTCCTTTTGGAGGTTTAACTGGTGAATTAAAAATTTTTGCAAAACGTGATAGCCACTTCTCTGCATTGAAATCTTCATTTATCATTTCTTTTGGCACACAACATCGAGCTTTGACTTCATCATCAGCAAGTGATATGATGATGACTGGTTTATCGTCACTCACTAATCTCGTTGCTTTTTGTAATGATACTGATTGCATTAAATCCGAACATGCTAAGAAATGAACGATAAATGGTTCATTTTTCTCTACAATTGACTTCATTTCTATGTCCAAGAGTTGACTCACAACATCTCTGCTCTTATATTTAATTGTCTTTTTCATTTCAGCTATAAGCTTTTGACATTGAATCTTTTTGAGATATGAAATTTCATTGTCATGTAATTTTGACAAAAACTTTCTCAAATGACTTAAAATTTCTGTAAACTTTTCAATTTCAATGTTTTCACTTAGAGACTTTAGTTGGTCAATTAATTCATCACCTTTTTTGATAGCTTCAATTGCTTTAAATCCTGTCACTGCATTGAAGAGATAACTAATTCTCCCAGTTGATTTTACGCTCAAAAATGTGAAATCTAAAATTTCACTAGTGCTATTAGCATGTGTACCGCAGCATAATTCGTGCGAAAAATCACCAAAAGACACAACATGAATGTCTTCATCAGGATAAACTTCGCCTGGCACCATCACTACATCATTCTTGCTTTGTAATTCTTGTGAATTTATTATTTCGGTCGTTTGCTGTAGAGGTTGTTCTTTTATATGTCTTCTTACTAATTTTTCTATCTCATCAATTTCTGTTTCAGTCAATTTAGGTCCAATCATTGCGAGTTCTATTTTCAAATTTTCACTCGTAACTGCGCTTGATTTTTGATAAGTTGGAAGATTTTTTACATTTCTAATTGCAGCATTTAAAATGTGAGTTGCTGTATGATTTCGAATACATGATGTTCTTTTCTCATTATCAATTGAGATCTCAATATCATCACCAATGGATAAGTGAGCGCTCTGATTTGTCTTAATTTTGTGAAATACTATATTTTGCTTTGCACTAACTGACTCAATATTAAAAACTATTCCATTCTGGTTGAAATTTCCTACATCAGACTCTTGTCCACCTGATTCAACATAAAATGGACTATCTTTCGTTACAATTTTAACATAAGGTGTTGTTGATTCTTTAGTACTTGTTATTGTCATTCCATTATTATCAAAAATTGCTAGAATTTTTGTTCTCACTGGCTTTGTTTCGTATAATTTTTTACTTGAATTGTATTCATATTGATATTTTAAATCATTATTAGTTGGTGGTAATAAGCCATCTAGTCTTGTCACTATATCACTATCTACTTTGTAATTCTCTAGAGATTTTCCTTTCATTGTTTCCATGCGATCTTCAAATCCATCAATGTCTAATGACATTCTTTCAATCTCTGCTAATTTCTCAATAAAATCTAAGTCTAAACCAAAATTCGAATAGAGTTGAAACATCATATCGCCTGAAATCTCATTTGGATTTGACTTTTTATATTTTTTGAATTCATTAAATGCTTGAACAAAGCCAGGATACTCATATAAATCAAGATCTATTAATTGTGGATTTTTTTCCAAAATATCTTTAATTCCTTTAGAAAGAGAACTCTTTAGTGACTTGTAATATTCATCCTCATATTTAACAATGTCAAGTGATGTAAAAAGTTTCCGATGAAGTTCAGGAAATGTGTCACCAAGAATATTAGCCACAACCGGAATTGTTTCAGTAAGTAAATTTTCATGACTAAAATATTTTACAGACACATTGAGACACTTTCTTAAAATTCTTCTCAACTTTTTACTGTAAGAAAATTAAAAGGAAAATGAATTAAATTGCAAAGAGTAAAATATAATTTCTTACTTTTCTTCTGGAAACATTCCATCAGCTAGAGCTATAGCAATCATTCTACTATGATCTGCGATAACTCGATATGATATGTCTCGCTTAAAATCATCGCCACTAAATGAACCGGTGTACGGTGGTTTTTTAGTTATTCTTTGAATTTTCTCAAAAATCGGTATGAAAAGATCAGTGTCATAGTTGCTTCTTTTATCTTGAAGAAATGCTACAAGTCTTTCCAAGCCCATGCCAGTGTCAACATGCTTTTGTTGTAAATACTCGATCGTGCCATCACTTTTTCTAAAATTCTCAATGAATACAATGTTCCACAGTTCAGTTAAATCGTGCTTATCCATATTCACATCTTTCGCTCTATTAACTTTTTTAAAGCTCGGCAAATGATCAACATGAATTTCTGTGCATCCACCACAAGGACCAGTTTTTCCCATTTCCCAAAAATTATCTTTTGCACCACATGCAACAATTCGATCCTTTGGTACGCCAATTTCAAGCCATATATCTCGACATTCAGTATCAGCTTTCAGACTTAATTTTTGATCACCTTTGAAATAAGTTACATAAAGTCGTTCAGCTGGAATCTCATAAACTTTAGTCAACAAATTCCAAGCCATTTCACATGCTTCTTTCTTGAAATAATCACCAAACGACCAATTACCAAGCATTTCAAAGAAAGTGTGATGATAGCCGTCTGTTCCAACAACTGATAAATCATTGTGTTTGCCTCCAACTCTAATGCATTTTTGTGTGTTTGCTACTCGAGAATATTTTGGTTGTTGATTTCCAAGAAATATTTTCTTAAACTAAAATGATTATTGTTATTACTTCATTAATTGAGATATATATAATTAAATTATTTTACCTGATTCATTCCAGCATTTGTAAACGATAAAGTTGGATCACAAAATGGAATAACCGATGAACTTCGTACGAAATTATGATCATTTTCTTTTATGAAATAATCAAGGAACTGTTGTCGAATGACTTTTGATGATCGATGTTTTGTTGAATAATTTCTGCATGCTATCACTTTTAAACGAGTTGTATTTAATAAAATATTATTATTTAGTATCATTTTACTAAAATTTTCAAAGTTTCGCAATGTTTTTTGCTTCAAGGGCACTTATGAGAAGTTTAAGCTATTTTAATTTTCTGACTGATGCTGCTACATTATTTATGTATAAAATGTTTTTCTCTATAACATAAATAAGAGAGAATTAGACAAAATGGTCAATTAATCACAAAAATAAAATTCTATGTAATCATATGTTTGAATTTTAAAATTCCGTTATGATTTAGAATATTGTAAAATAATCTTTGTGTTAATGATATTTGTTTTATTTTACAACTCAATTAATTAATACTTAAATATTCTAGATATGTATTTAAATAGAATTTATAATATAGAAGTTATTTTACTATAAACTAAAAATTTTAAAACAGAATTTTCAATTTAACTTTAAACCTACATCCTGCCCTGCTTTTTTCTTAGTCCACGCGAAAACGTGAAGCGAGAAAAGCAAAGTTGTTTTGATCAATAAAAAAAGTGTGAATTTTCGAGAAATTTGAGTAGTTTAAGCATCTAAAAGTAGTACTTTCACTTTTGGAACTAAAATGGAAGCACCACAAATCATGGACGAGACATTACAAATAGTGAGTTTCACAATATTAGAAAAATATTTTCGCCTTCATTTTCTTTGTTTTGTTTTGATTGTCAAAACATCTGATCGACTATACTAACTATTACAATGACTGCACTTTACTTAAAAAGTATAACTAAATGACTAATGTAAACAAAATAGTTGCTGCAGTTTATAATCGTGTGAATGAAAGAGAGAGAATGAAAATAAAAAATATTTGTACTATAATTGCGTCATCAATGAAAGAAAAAAACTTTCTGATTTCCTGTCTCTTTTCTTCCTCTTTTTATCAATACTTCCTTTTATGATCTAATCATTATTGAATAAATGATTTTAAATAACTAAGCATGTAGTTATAGAAATAATACAAGTAATAGAAAAATTTTATTCATGACATAAGGGAGGAGAAATTTTATGAATGAAGGTGAAAGATACAATGTTTACAATATAAATCTACGACGTAAATAATAAACAAGAGACTATGCTGAGAGTATGAAAAAAACCCACACGAATGTATTTGTTCTTTTTTTCGCTCTCTTCCTCTCTTAAATTTTTATTCCGTTGTGGGAGAGTCGATTTTCTTGCTTGCCTGCTTGCTTGAGAAGAAAAATTTAAATTCATTCGTAAAAGTAGTAAGTAATAGATTGTACTTCACTCGAAACATTTTATTAATTCTTCTACTTTAAATTAAAAGTATTTTGTAAATTATGAAAAATAGTTCTAATTAGTATAAACCAAAAACCTACATCATTTGTCCTGCGAGTGTATGTGCATGTGTGCTTAAGTACTGCCGTGTTTTTAATTTAATTTTTGCAAATACACCACAGCACGCGTCAGTATTTCCAAAACAGATAGATAACTCAACCTCTAAGAATAGAACATTTCAAGATTAATATCGCTAGGTACGTAGTTGATTAAAGTGAGACTTCAACCAAAAAAAGCAATGACAGTCGCTTATAAAAAAAATCGTACTGCGTAATAGCTTAACCGGCATTCAGCAACTATGTATCAAACATTATATTTGCAAAAAAGTGACTAACGTTTTCATAGCGGTTTCTGAGACCACAGAATAGTTCATGGAAATTTCATATAAGTTTATTTCCCACAAGAACTGAAAGAAAAAAAATATTTGCGACGCAATTTTTCACTTGCTGCATTATTGGCGACATTTAAAATGCAATACATTTCTCTTCACACTTGTAGATTTATCATAATAAGTTTATACAATGCAATTGAGACATTGGAGAAATAAGTCGGTCATTTACAAAAGAATAAACAATCTATTGCGTAGCGATCAGCAACAAAGTGCTATGCTCGTGCTACGTGCAATTTTATTCGTGCGAGCGGTTTAAATAAAAAAAGATGAAAAACGCTTTTTATGTCAAGAGTAATTTTGTATGAAAAAAAAACTACGCATTCTCAAATTAAAGCGTTGTTAATGAGAAAATAAAATTTATTTTATCTATCGTATAGATAATGAAAAATTTGCTGCAAAAAATTTTTTTTTGCTTCAGTGATTAATGCTATATGATTTTTTTTCTTTCTTTTGTAATAGGAACGAAGAGAATCAGGCAAGCGCGGTAGAAAAGCGGGAAGAAAAGCAGGCACAGAAAAAGTTGATATGAAGCAAAAATTGGAAAGATCACGTCAAAGTGCAAGAGAGTGTCGTGCAAGAAAGAAGTTAAGATATCAATATCTTGAAGAACTTGTAATGGAAAGAGAGAAAGCCGTATTGCAGCTAAGACAAGAGCTAGAAAAATATCGTCAATGGGCAGAACAAATTGACAATGGTATTTTCCCAGAAGATGCTGCTGGAGTCTTAAAAGAATTTGGAATCGTCAAACCAGAATAAATATAGAATTTTCTCTTAATTCTGTAATCACATAAGATGAGAGAAGAATTTCCGATTGTACATATTATTTTACTATAGAGCTGTTTTTATTTGAGTTAATTTTTATTATTTTTGACATTGTTTATTTTTAATCAAAACCATACAATGTTGTATATTACGGCATTGTTTTCATTTTCAGTTTTATGACATGATGTGACATAAAAATAAATTTATTTTAATAAATCTAATAATTACTCTTACGCTTAAACTGATGATCTTTGTTTTATATATTTCACTCTTTCGTACTGGCTAAAATAAATTTGAATTTTAAAGTTCAAAATACAAAAACAAAAATCAAAAACACTTACCGTATTTAAAAAAAATGGATATTGAGCAGATTGAGAAAATGCTTGAAGAATTAACATCAAACGATGAAAGTAATAATTTTGTAATTGAACAAGGTAAGAAAGTAGAAATTTATCTATTATTTCATATCAATATTCTCTACCATTTTAGATTTAAAGATCGAGAAAATCATTGATAGTTTTCGTCAATATTGTATGAATAAAAAGAAATGTTTATCAGAAGGAAAAATTATGATGGATGAAGATCTTCTCTGTTATTTAAAGAATATTCAGGAGAAAGGAATAGGAATTTTATTAAAATATAAGGAAATGAATACACCAGCCGTTAGAATTGATAAAAACAATTATATGGATATTTCACAATTAGTACATGATATTGACTTACGCAAAGAAGATATAAACTTTAATGCATGGCTTTATGATAGGATTGTAAATTCTTTATTTGATGATAATTGACTAATATTGTGTTAAAAACTAGTTAATATGATATGCACTAATACCAATATGTCATATAGATGAAATAATTTTCCACTTTCAGCACACACTATGCAACAAAATAAACAATTTTATTCGAAAACAAATCTATATAAAGCAGCATAACACCTACTCATCCGTTGCTCCTGCTCACCGTCTCTCATAACGCTTCTTTCTTCTACTCTCATTTTCTCTTTTGATTTTGCGATAACATCTGATACACAAAACAAATAAATCAAGCAAGTACAAACAAGTTGCTAGTGAGAAAAATGCTCTCACGCTCATTTTCAGAGAATGTTTTCCTCAAAGTTTTTTATAGAACCCTCTTTTTTCATTTTCAGTTTAAATTTGAGTTTTAAAGTATTCGGACGCGAAAGAAAAATCAGTCGTGGGGCAATATGAAATTTTTCTGACACATGGTGCATTTGTGGATTTAAAAATCTTCATTTTCTTTAGCCATCCGATATCGTAAAAAATTGGTGCTATTATTAAAAGTCTTACTTCATTTCAATTATTATTATATTCTGCATTTAATATCAAGTGAAAGTGAATGTGAGTGGATGTTAATTAAAAGGCGAAGAAAAAAGTGTGAAAAATAAATAAGAAAAAAGTTATTATATAATATCGTGAGTGTAAGAATAAGCAGCAAAGTGATTTGTGAAAAAAAGTATGATATCATGCACTTATAAATAGTCCTTATTAGCAGCTGCCATGAGATTCCATTCATCAAAAAGACTCTTTTTCCGACTTCAGATTCACATTTAATAAGCACAAGAGTAGCAAAAATTTTCTGACAACGTCATGTCGGCGCATTTTATCTTCTTCCATTCCGTTCTAATTTTAAAAGAGATCTTCTGAGCAAAGAGCTATTTATAAATTTTTCTCTTAACATATACAGATCATCCTTCCTAGTGCACAAAATTTTGTTAAATTATTTCTCTCTTTTTTCCTCCTATATGACGAACAGCAAACTCAAGAGTTTTGTTGTGGAATTTTTTTTTATTTGCTGGAGCCGTTAATATCTTTTATAAGCAAAGCAAAGAAGAAAATTGTGAGAAAAGAAGAAAAAAGATGAAAATTAGCAGAATCACAAGAGACAAGAGTGATCGCTTTTAAATGTGTGTCACTGAAAATAACTCATTCGGTGATCGATAATTTTTCCACACATACATACACACACACACAAAAGTTTCATCTTTTAAATGTAAACACATGCCAACATTTCTTCCAAAAGGAAAATTTTCGAACCGCAACTTCTTCATATTCTGTAGTTATTTATAAAGGTTTTGAAGTCATCAAGCTGTAGCTTTATGAGAGAAAGAATTTGTGGTCGTTTGAAAAATATGATGATATAAATTTAGCAGGCTAATGACCTAATGCTATGTATGTTTTTCTTAAAGAGAAATATATTCGTTCTTTTTTTATTGATTTTGTATAATTTTAACTGCTAATACTCAGAGATAAGAAAATTCAATTAAAAATTTTTTTAGATTTTTCTTGAGTGTTGCTGTTTTTCTTTTTATCGAGGAAATTCTTTTCATTCATTCTGCACGATTCGATTAGAGAGGAAAAAATAAAACAAGTGATTTAGTCTCGACTGTTCTGCCGTGCGGAAATGAATAGTTTTTTTTCGCGACGTTTAGTGATCAGTTTTTAAATAAATAAAAAAGTTTTTCCTTCTTTAATAGTGTTATTTTCACTACTTATGAATAGAAAAGTTTTTCTAAGTGCAAATTGGTAATTTTCATTTTATGACTCCGCACGTAATTGAGCTTAATTAAATGATTTTAATTGCAAAGTTAATTAAAACAAATTTATGCTTGTTCAACTCAATGAAAACAAAAGTCATATGCCAATTTTTCTCACCTTTACTTTTTTTATTTAGTTAGTTATTCGTGAAATAAATTTTTCCGCTATGCTATGAAAAGGAATCTCATGTCGGTTGTTTCTTCTTGTTCACACTTTTTATTTCAACAAAGTTGTTTAAAAATTTATTTTTCGTCAACTTCTCTTCTTTTTAGTTATGAAATAAATTTATGTGTTTGTGAAAAATGGCTGATAAACAACAGAAAAATCAGCCATCATGGGCAAGAGCTTCTCCTTTGACCCCAAACCTAACTAGACTCACATCACCGGGACCTCAACAAAGTCCCGTTCCTCGACATCGTTCACCCACTCCCACTTTTAATGCTAGACAATTAGTCAATCCTTCTCCTTTTCATCCTGTCCAGCCTTCACCAGTTCCAATCATGCAGAGTAGAACAGGCTTTACAACCATTTATGATTCACAGCGACCGAACGAAGGCATGCCCATGTCGTCGCCAGTCAATTTTCCACCTGACGCCACATATCCTCGTCCATTTCGTGGCACATTTTCTCCTACACAATCCGTTTCTACTCGTGCAAGTAGTATTCCTACACCGCTCTCAATGGATCACAATTCACATTATGTGCAACAACAACCACAGCCAAAATCCACAAGTGATTTTTATCTTGTGCCACTCGAACCGGCAAATTTGCAAAATAAAAATTTAACAATTTGTGATGATGAAGATGATGGACGTCCATCAACAGCTTCAATTATTGCACAACAATCACAAGATTATATTGATGAAAAATTAGCTGAATATCAAGCTACGATCACTTACTTGCAAGGTATGTAAATGAGAGAGATAGAGAGAGAGCACATGTGTAAATAAAAAAAATTCAAATATTTACTCTCTTCTCTGATAATACTTTTTTTTCGCAACATTAAACTTAAAACATTAGCGTAAAACATCGAGTAGTAGCATTAGAAAATGCGCAGTCAAATTTATTGCGTTAATGATGAAGCAATCAAAAGAATTGAAGTGTTCATACAAAAAATTTAATTTAAATTCAAATATTTGCGTAATTAACTAATTAAGAGCACTAAAATAACTATAAATAAGTAAATTATTATGTCAATGTGGCTAATACGTGAATTTCAAATCGATAACATACGGACGAATGAAAAATTTTGTTACAGCCACATGCTAGAGTGAAAAGTACAATTTTTTATACATAAAAGTCATAATTATAGTCATTGAAATACTTAAAATGTTGTTATCATAATAATTAGTGTGTTAACAATCTCTGACACTTAAGAGATTTATTAGATATGAAATTGTGAAATCATAAACGCACTTTATTTACTTTTTTTCTATGTGAAAGTGAAAACATTCGAATGTTGAATTCAACGTGTACTTAATGTTGTCATGCTTATTCAAAATAACAACAAAAACACTTGAATTACTGCTTTTTCACATTTGTATTGAGCTTTTTTCTTTCCTCTCTCAGTCATAAGCCGGCATTCACTGATTTCAGACTGGAAATAGTGATATCGCGTGTGATGTCTTTATATATATAAGAAAAAAAAAAATACTTTGAGCATGTCTAAAAAATCAATTTTTTTGTAGTGAGAGGAAAATTTAGTTTTTTATGATGAAAAATAATAATAAAGAGATTAAAAGCGAATAAAGATTGATAAAAAATTATTAATGAGTGTAATTAACAGTTAAAAAAAATGAAAAGAAATGTAAAGAAAAGTGACCTTAGTGAAGATCAAGACGAAGTTGACCATTCCGAAATTTTCCATACCTCATACTCTCTTGGCTATAGACTGTCAAAGTCGCCTTCACCGCGACCAAGACAGCTGCAACATGATGATTCCGCTTACCATACATATCCACATAATACTAGCCATTCCAGCTGCTCATTCTCAAAATCTTCTTCGTCTATGTCCAGTAGTCAAATTTCGTCTACTGAAAGTTTACCAAGTTCTAGTAAGAAAACACATTCGACTCTCATTCGAATACAGTTAGGTGGTGATGATAAGAAAATTTCGCACGAATGGTATTCAGAATTCACATCTCAAACACACCCGCATAATGAAGCTTTCAGTTCGCCTCTTGTTAACAGATTAGCGAATTTAAATAGTAGTCAATTTGAATATGATACACATATTTTGCATATGAGAGGTAAATATTGATTCTATATGCTTTTGAAAGTATTTTTAGGCAAACGCACGAAAAATATAGATTAAGTGTAATTGCTTTTAAGTGCTAAAAAAAATCAAATATATGCAAGCAACATTGTTTTCTTTTTAATTATCGATTTTTTTGCACGTTTTGGCAATAAATGAAGTTTTTGTGTAAAATTTCTTAACTGCGTCAAAAATTATTCTATTCTATTTATGGCAACGTTAAACGCATTCAATTTATTATTTATGAGATAATAATGCAGGCAAAAAATAGATAAACTAAAATTATGTTGCTATATTTTGCACTCGCTTTATCACACAAAATGAACGAAATTGAAAAGAAATTTTGCAGGGGAAATAGCTTTAACGAAAGCTTTTTAAAATTTTCGGTAATTTCGGCAAGTTTTTATTTTTTGTTAAAAAAAATTTCTTTTGCAAAATATCATTTTAATTAATTATTTTAAGATATTTTACAAACAGAATCGTTATTAGTTCTGTTGTTAAAACTTTCTCAGTAGTTTTCTCAAATTATAAAAGCTTTATTGAAATACTTTAAGCCTTTGTTTACATTTCTTCATGTTTCGTTATATTTAAAGTTTTCGTTAAAGTTGTTTTCCCTTGAACTTATCGATAAATTTTTAATATTTTAAATAGTAAAAGCGTAGCAGAAATCAAACAAAATCTTGACACTTAAAGTTGATACTCTTGGCCTTTATCTATTTCTGTTGTGTCGAATGATGTCATCTCTAATCGATAATATACAATTCGTAGAGCTTCTTATAAATTAATAGTTCTGGTTTTATATATGAAGAAAATTAAATTCCTTGACTGCACAAAACTCTATCATCACGTGCAATAATTTCATCTAAACATTATTTCATAATCATATACAAAAGACAACAGTAGTAGCGTGAATGCTCATAGGTAATTACGTTTCTCTGAACCATTTTGCACCGCGTAACTCTTTCTTTGACCAATGTTTTTTTCTCGCTTCTTTCTGTTAGCAATTGGTCAAGGCCACACGAACACATTACTACTATTCTCTCTATTATACTGTTGTTGAAAATGCTTTTAGCCACACACAAACTAAATAAAAATGTAAATTTTATGACATAATCATTTTCTTCTATGTTGTTGCTGGTTTTTAGTGTTCACTATTGGACAAAGCGCGAAAAAATATCTCTCAAATTTATTTATTTACAAAATGCGCGAAATATCATTTAAAGACCACGAGAGAGAGAAGCAATAATATTTATTTTTATTAATTTTCAGTCAGGCACCAAGGTTTTTATTACCACTTTGACAGATTTGCACGAATGACTTACATTTTTAAAAATAGATATTCTGGAAATTATCCTGACTGACTAAAAAACTTTCCGTGAGCGGAAATTGTGTAATTTTTCACTACTCCTCACGATTTGAGTGCTAATAATAAGCAGGCAACTAACTCTTAAAAGAGCTGCCGTCATTTAGCCTTGAGTCAAAGTTACTAATGAAAAAACGACCGCTCTGCTTTGCACATTAAAGACAGTGAGAAAAATTGCAGATGTTGTAAAGATTACTTTTAAATTTCAATTACAGTTCAATAAAAAGTCGACTCTGATTCATAAACTTAATGATGGCCTCACGTGGGATGACATCTATTTGCAATTTTCAATTAACGACTCGATCTGTGTATGCGAGTCTTTAAAAATGATTTTTAAATGTATTTACAGAGTTAGCTCTCTTTAAATATTTGATTTTGCCACTTCAGTGCGAACTCGAATATGTTAAAATGCTAAACTCAAACATTTTTATATATATTTTGATAAGTAATAAGTCAAATTTAAATACTTTGAATTCCATATCAGACATTCTTTTGAAACTTCAACAATTTTTCGAGTATTTTTGTTTCTAACCCTCCATCAAACAAAAAATGCCAGCATGTAATAAATATACGAAAAATTCAATGTATGATCAGTTATCGAATTCTCTAACTCTCCCCAATCGAAGTAAAAAGTAGCAGCGGCGAAGTCATGTGACTATGCGTACCAGGAAATTTTGCAATTTAGTGTTTGCTTGAAGTAAGGAAAAAAAAGTTCTCAATTATGCGAGAGAAAGAGAGTTGGTAGTTTAAATTATGGGGTAACTATGGAGTCACAATAAATAAAATTTGCCTTTAACTTCAAATAACTCTACACTCTATGAGCAAGTATTGTAAACGAATTGTAAATCAAACATAAATTATGTTAATATTAATATATAAAATTTTCTTTGGAGTTGTGTAGGAGCGAAAAGTTCATTGTTAACAATCATAAATTAATCATAAAAGTTAAAATAGGACAAAAGTCTCATGAAGAAATTCCTATACAGTTCACCTTAGTAACTTTATTTAGTACTATTTGTTTATTTATTAAAGAATGAATGAATGAATGAGTAGTAAAAGGGTTTGTCTTGTAGTGGAATTTAAATAGTAAGCATTTCGATAGATAAATATAGATGTTCAGAAGTTTATTTAACATTTATGACAGCGATATATTTTGTAAAAAATTAAAATTAATTGATGTCAAAGACAAACATTGATTAATTTTGAGTAATTAATTAATTCCATCTCATTTCACGTTAGCAATGACTAATAGCGCAATTAAAAAATTATGATCTCAAAACAGCAAAACACACTTGACATCCGCACTTGAATAGAAAATCGTGCCAAAAAAAAATTTGACATATTTTAGTCATTTTCGCGAAATGCACATTGAGCAACACCCACTTAACCTTCGAATACAAAAAAATCATTAGCGCGAGTTTAAGTGCAAGAAAGTTCTTTGAACTTTTTTAAATTACTTTCTATTCATTTAACACATGCCAAATATTTCAACTGCATCAAAATGCATGAATAGCTCATTGCCAAAGCGACAGCTACAGTTTATGCAAAAAATTCGTTCACAATTGAGCATTTAAAATGAATTTTTTGTTGGCAATTTATTAATAATTTTTCAATTATTTTCTCACACTCAATTGACACACAATAGATGAACAAGAGCGCGTGCAGAAAAAGACTTTTGTCAACTGGATTAATTCTTATTTGGCGAAACACGAGCCGCCGCTTCGCATTGAGGATTTGTTTTCGGACTTACGTGATGGAACCAAACTACTTGCATTACTTGAAATTTTATCAGGCGAAAGTTTGCCGGTCGAGAGAAGCAGAAACATGAAACGTCCGCATTTTCTCAGCAATGCCAATACGGCGCTGCAATTCTTGGCGAGCAAGCGCATCAAACTTGTTAACATCAACTCAGCAGATTTAGTCGATGGAAAACCGGCTGTCGTTTTAGGTCTTATTTGGACAATCATTCTTTATTTCCAAGTGAGTATGATAATTTCAAGAATTTATAATGAAAAATGTAATGCAGCATACAACATTTTTTGCTAATTGAAAAATTTATGTTCGAAGCCTACAGCAACTTTTTTCTATGAGAGAATATCATATTATTGATTATTTTATTGCCATTGGTTTTCGCATTTTACTGTAATATTGAAAATTAGTTTCTTCATAGACGTATAGACACTCCCTAGTTCACTTTGACCAAATTAGATAGAAATTAAATCTTTTCTCATGTGTTTATTGAATTGAACAACTAGGCCAGTGTTGTCATTTACACGTCAAGTCAATCGTGCCTGTCTTTAATTTGCAAGTTTTTCTACTATGTTGCAAATTTAATTTTAAAAATAGAATTTTCTCACACATTGGCTCAGAGTTGTAATGTGTTTTATTGCTGCTGTCAATTTTCAACAAACTCCTACACACTTCATCGTATGAAAAGATCAATCATCACTAAATCATCTTACAAATGCTTTTTCTGTTTTCTTTTTTTTAATAGATTGAAGAAAACAGTCGCATTATGAATTATTTGGAAAATGTATCGGTGCCAAGCAGACAAGACGGAAAGAAGCAATTACTTTCTTGGGTGTCTTCTGCTGTGCCAAGTATTCAAGTCAAAGATTTTGGGCCATCATGGCGCGATGGTTATGCTTTTATGGGTCTAATTAATGCCATTGATGAGAATCTCATTGATATTGAACAATATAAAAACACGTCGAATAAACAGCGTTTGCACACGAGCTTTAATGTTGCCGAAACGGAATTAGGCATTCCGCGATTGCTCGATCCTGATGATGTAGATATACCAAAACCTGATGAGAAGAGTGTAATGACTTATGTTGCACAATTTTTGCACAAATATCCCGAAACTAAGGTAAGATATTGCTTATAAATGTGTGTCATTGAAACAATTAGTAAAGTTTTATTTTTATGCAGGCACAATCGCCGCCAAACAGCTATCAGGAAGTGCAAAGTATTTTACAATGGATTCGTGAACAAATCATAAACTACGATCGATTAAATGGAATTTATCCACTCGATATTGACGCATATATGGCCGCTGTTGAAATGGCTGAGTCAAAATACAACGCTTTTGATAAGATAAAGCAAACCATAAACCTACAAGACGCTATATTAGTCGAGTATGGTGACTTAAAAAAGCGACTTAACACATTGTTGTACGAATGGAAGAAATTTATCTATTATAACTTGCCAGATGAACTCAAGCCTATTGGAATTTGGATGTTCCAAGCTGAAAAAATTCTAGATGACAACAACATGCCACAGGCAATGAATGAAGAAACAGCAGCGTTTATTAGTAAGAAAATTGAAGCACATAAAAAGTTCTTCAGTGGCTATCCCGATGTTCTTGAGAAATTTTATCAAATCAAAGCTCATGCTGAGTATAAAAATATTTCACCTAAAATTATCAACTTTGTTGAAAATAAACTTAATGAAATCGACCAACGTGCTGTTCGTCGTCGCATCAGTTTGAAATTTTTGGAGCATAAATGTTGTCTCATTGCCTTCTTAAACTTACTTGACAATAAAATATCAAATGTGCATTATGGAAATGAGGATGAAGTTCGACAGTCATTAGAACACATCCGAAACTTTTTGACTCGTAACAAAATTGTTGATGAATTTGAGAAAGCGCTGCAAGACATGCGTCAAGTCATTCAGGAATACAAAACAGATGGAAATTTAACACCGAAAGAAGTTTTCGATATTGACACGTTTATGGTTGAAACTGAGAATCGTTGGAAGAGTGTTTCAACTGGCCTTAAATGTACTGAAACAATGTTAGAAGAAACATTGACTAATTGGAGAAAATACAATTCTACTGCCTCAAGTCTCAGCTCTTGGATGGATGCAGCTGAAAATGCTCTCAATTATCCAGAAATTGAACGACTTGAATTTTTCAAAGACATTGCATTGGTCAAAAAGACATTCGACTCATTGCAAGATAATTACAATTTCCTTAAAGCAACATGCGATAGAGACACTGTCAATGCACTCGATCAAGATTATGAGAATCTTCAGAGACGATGGGAAAGCATTTATCAATATGCTAAGCAATATACTCATGCTGGTGACATACTCAAGAATAGACAAACTTATGAACATGGAATTAAGAAACTTTGCACTTGGTTGCGTGATGCAGAACAAATTCTGAATCGACATAGTTTCAAGACAGCAGATGAAGTCAAAGAGCATAAAGACGATTTGAAGAGAATCAGTGGAGAATTGGAAGACATGGAAGATACATTTAGAAACATCAGCAAATCCTTCCAAATTCTTATCCCAGATATTCCACGTGATGAAGTCGATCGTATTATGAAACTACTTAAGAAAGAAAAAGAATCTCTAGTTTGCATTCGTGCACAAATTCCTTACAAAATGCAACTTTTCCATCAGTTGCTGTCACAACAAGAGTCAATTGAAACTGGTCAGAATGAAATCAGTGAGTGGTTAGATGAAGCTGAAAATTTACTCAGCACTTACAGTCTAGCAACAAGAAAAAGTCAAACTATTGCACAACTCGAAAAGCATAAACAATTTTTCGCGAAAACCCTCTATTACAAGTCAATGCTTGAAAGTAAAAATATTGTGCTTCAAAATCTTTTACATGCTGCTGATATCGAAAGCAGTATGGACACGGCTGCAATTCAAAATAAAATGACAACCCTCAATGAGCGATTTAACTATGTCATCAGTAATGCAGTTCAATGGGAGAGAAAACTGTACGAAATCGTTAATTGTTGGGACACATTTGAGACAACAGAAAAGCAGCTAGTAGAATATTTGAAGCAAGCAAACCATTGGCTTACACAACCGATTACTGACAATCGTGAAGAATTACATGTGCAGAAAGACTTTTTTGAAAATCTCAATGAAAAATATGTTAGTGATTTCATTGATGCTGCAAATGATTTGTCAAAGTATCTACCAAATGCCGGCAAGCAAGATGTCGTTGAAATTGTTGATAAATTGCAAGTCAAGTGGAATAATTTAGTGTCTATTGTGCCTTTGCATCTTATGAAAATACATTTTCATCTCGAGAGTCACAAATTCATTAACTTGGTACGCGATATTGAAAAGGAGTTGAATTATGAAGAACAAGCATTTCATAGAAATGAAGATTTAGATAATATATTGCAACATCATCAGCAGTTCTTCCAACAGCGACCAGTTATGAAGACAGCAGAGTCAATTTTGTCAAATATGCATAGCATTGTTGAAAGCTTCAATGCAGAGCTACCAAATGACAATGAATTGAATAATAAATACCAAAATAAATTAATTTACTGGCAAAACTTGTGCCAACGTGTCAATGCAATTCAAAATGAACTGCAAAATATACCCGATCAGTGGAGAAATTATCGTCAAAAGTTCTTTGAAATTGAACAGTGGATGAATAATATTACAGCTGTTTTAGAGTCTATAACAAAGGAATTCACTTCATTAGAAGAATTCGAACGGGAAAAACAATTGTTTCAGGTAAATTACACACTATTTTTTCATTCACTTAATTTTACTTGTATAACTGAGTCATATAAATGATATAATGCAAAAAGTAAATATTTTGACTCGGCAAATTCCTCTTGATAAATTTCTAGAGATAACTTTTAATTCATTGTTGACAGCCATACATATTACGTTATTTTAAAATAATTTTTTATCTTTTGTTTAAATTTTCAAGAATATTTGCACCGAGGCCGATTCGAAGCGTGAAGACATGAAGTGGTTGTTAAAAACTCTTGATATGCTCGCATCACATGCACCTGATAATGTCGTTCGTGAAGAACAAGCTCGATTGGAAGATTTGGTTGCACGATACAAAGTCTTAATCCCGACAATCGAAATTACTCTCATCAAGACAGAAGTATTCTCAAAATGTTATACTTATCGACAAGATGTCGCAACCATTGTTGCTTTATTAGACAAAATTTCTAATCGGGTATCTAGTCAAACTGAAAAGCAACCAGAAAATTTGAATGCAGTAAAACAAATTATCAAAACACAAGAGCATGCCGTCAATCAGCTTGATAATCAACGTTCTCATGTTATGGCCATGCTTCAAAGAGGCAAAGATTTGAGCAATGATGTCCATGCACCTGCATTCATTACTGATGAAGTCAAAAATTTAGAATTTGGCTGGAAGACAGCTGTTTCCACAACACAAGATAAACTTACATTATATAAAGATATTGAGAGTGTTTGGAATAAATTTGATGATCAAAAGCGTGAGATTATGAATCTCGTCAATCTTGCTGAAACTGAATTGAGATGTGTCACTCCGCTTCAAACCAATCCAGCAAATTGTATGTCAGATTTGCAAAACAAGCAACAACTCCAAATGCACTTCCAAAAATCATCTGGGCCACTTTTTGCAAAACTTGAACATTTATGTCAAGATCTTACATCAAAGGGACAAGTGAAGGAAGAAAATTTCATCAAAGAAATTGATGATTTGAAGAGACGATTCAGCAACTCACAAAATATGCTCAAAGATCGTGTTGAGTATTTAGAAAATTATAACTCCAAGTGGAATGATTACAAAAAACGCTTATCAGATTTACATGCATGGGCAACTCAAATTGCTCCACAAATGATTGAGGCACTCAACTCAGCCGATCTTCCACCAGAGGAGCGTCAACAGAAACTTCAACTTTTAGAAGCTGAATTCAATGACAAAATGCGTACTTTCGAATTGCTTTCAAGTGATGCTTTTGATTTGGCTCCAAAAGAAGGAAACTTGACTGAGGCTAAGAAACTTAAAACGGAAGTACGAAGCTTGCACGCTACGATGAGTGCAATCAATAATGCAATTCAAAGTAATGCCAGTATCATCAGTAATGACATGAGTGCATGGCAACAATATCAAGCGAAAGTAAACGAAATCAAACCATGGATTGAAGAGCCACCAAAGCCTCTTAATAGTGAAGAATATCAAGCAACAACAATTGATCACGCACGTCAATTGAAAGGTGAACTCGATCAATACAAGATTGAGTGCCAGCAAAAGGTTATGAAACTCAACGAAATTGCAAAAGTTGGCGATAATATCAAACCAAATGATTTATTGCCTAATGAAATTAATTATTATCTTGCCACATGGAAAAAGTCAGAAAACAATGCAGGTGCATTGAGCGATAAAATGTCTAGTCTTATCAATAATTGGCAGCTGTTTAATGCAGAAATAAAAGAATTAGACGATTGGATTGGTAAAAGTGAAGAATATTTAAATCAGTGTGAACGCGATAATGCAAACGTGAGTTTCGATGACCTCGAAAAGAATCTTCACGCAATGACCTTCTTTGAAAATGAAGTGTCAGGTAAACATGCAGCAATTGTTGCTCTAAGTCACAAATCTGAGAAGCTATTCCAAAATATGACACCTGAAGGTGTTGTACAGATCAAAGACAATTTGAAATCATCGAAAGAGAAAATTGAAAATATGTTGAAGCGAGTTCAAGGTCAAATAAAGTCAATTGGTAGCCAAATTAATGCCAATCAAGAAATAATCTCAAAAGTCGGAAATTTCAATTTATCGATGGAAAATTTACGCAAACAAGTCATCGATATTGACAGTGTGCCAGTAAGAAGTATTGAGCCCACGCTGCAGCTCATTCAGTCAACCATTGAGCAACATGCAGAACGTGAAGGCGATTTGGGTGAAATATACCAAGAAATAGATAAACTTGGCAAAGGATCATTCAAAGAAGAGACAAGAATTTTAAATGATACTTTTAATACTTTGGCTACTGACTATGGTCAATTGAATAAAAACTTACAAGAAAAAAAGACATTCTTAGAAATGTGGCATGAATTTATTCATTGGACTGAGGATGTAAAAGAATTTGTGAAACATCAGAATAAACAAATTTCTGATATTTCTAGTCCAATTGAAGTTGAACAGATTGTATCAAACATCGACGAATATTTGTCTCAATTACCACATTGGAAAAATATTTCATCACAATTAGATTCAAATCCAATTTTGCGCATTACTGGTGATGACAATAGAGTATTGAATGCAGCACAATGTATGAACACTTTGGAAGCAGATTTGCAAAATATGAAACAGAAGTGTATTGCAAAATTAAGTAAGACTAAAGAGATCGATGAAAAGAAAGTTCATTTCAAAGATTTGGAAAAACAAATCATTGGAAACTTGAATGCACTTGTAGGCAATGTTAATCAAATTAATCAAGAAGTTGACTCAAGAAACATTTCGTATGAAAATGCTCTTGATAGATTGAACGGAGTCAAAGAGAGTTTAGGTGATACTGAAGATAAAATGAAACAATTGCATCAAGAAGCCAATGCTTTGATTAAGGATGACATAAATAATATGGTTAATATTCAAGAAATTTTACTTGTGCTTGATAAAGAATATCATAATTTGGCAAACAATTGCGATGAAGCCATTCAGAATTATGGATATTTAAATAAAGTGCTCAACGAATTTAATCGTGTCGTTGAGGAGGCTCTTAATGATTTAGAAAACATACCAATCATTAATGAGCAACAGATATTGACAAATACAGTGTCGCTGCCAGTGTTGACTGCAAATGTAGACACAATTCAAGGTAGTCTAGATAAATTGAGAAAGAACAAATTGCATATTGATGATGCTGATCGTAAAGTGAATGAAATTGTTAAATTCTGTGACAGCATTGACAGACAGCATCCAGAAATTCAAGGAAAATTAAATAAACTTAAAAATACATGGAATGCTAAACATGCAAAGTTGACAACACAAGCTGGTCAATTTGAGAACATTGCAGCACAATGGCAGCAAATCAATGAGATTTCGGGAGAAATTTCAAACTGGCTGAACGATATTGATAACATAATAATCGAATCAGTCGGAAATAATAAAGAAGTAGAAAATGGCTTCATGCGTCTAAACAAGTATAAAGTTGAATTGCCTTCATACACAAATTTAAAGTCAGAAATGGATGAGAAATTTGAAAATCTTAAAGCTCTTCAAGGACCTAACTTTGAGCCACAGCAAATAAAAGAAATTTCACAGAATATAAATGAACATTTTGCTGATGTAGCAGATCGAGTTAAAAATTTGGAGAATTTGGCAACTTCTTATTCGCAAAATGAAAAAGAATTTAAGGTAAAATTGCGAGCAATTAATGATAACATCAACAAAACAAGAGAAAGCATAATCGAATGTGACGATTTGAGCGGTGAAGTTGAGAAAAATATTGATAATTTGAATAAATGCTATGCAATTGATGACAATCTTATTCAAAATGGAAAAGAATTGTTAAAATTAAAAACACAATTAAACACGCTAATCGAAAAATTCCCGAATATTAAAGAATCAGCCATTATAAAAGAGCTTGAAAATATCAATAAGCGACAAGATGGATTAGTAAAAAATAATGAGAAAAACAAGAGAAACCTTTCAGGTCATATTGAGAAAACAATTAGAGACAAAATCAATAATACAGCTCGAGCTATTCAGAATCAGCATGAGAAAGCAAAATGGTGCAGACCAGACGAATCGAGCGATAAGTTTAATTGTGAGATGAAAGTCACTGCGCTTGATGAGCTAGAAAAGTTGAATGCAGATTGTGGTTCAAAATTGAATGAAATTGATGCAGTACTAGTCAAAGTTCAACCGTTACCAAACTTTAATGCAGCTGATTTGCAACAAGCAAAATCTCAGGCAGCTGGAAATTATGAGCAGCTAGTCAATGACTGTAAAATTATCAGGAAGCAGTTAGAGGACAGCATCAATTTGCGTACTAACTATGAAGATATTTGCGATAAATTTTTTAATAACTTGAAGAACCTCGAAACAAAAATTAAAGCTGAAACTGCTTACCAACTTAATCTATTCACAATCGACGAGACTAAAAATAAAATTCAAGACTATAAAAAACAAATGGAAGCACTCAAACCAAATTTGGATGAAGTAATTAAGAGTGCAAACGTCATAAACGACCCTCAAATTAATCAAACCGCTAACCAAGCGACCGCTCGTTACAACATGATTACAAATTTAATCAATACAATTCTTGATCGATTAGATAATTTTGAACAGAAATATGCAGAATATAATGCAGCTAATGCTCAGTTCACTAATTGGCTGAACGAGACAAAAACAAAGGCCGATAATTTAGTGAAATTAACAGATTCAAGTGCAGCGCCCAGTAAGATTCAAGTGGATGAACTGAAGGCACTCCTTAATCAAATGAATGCTCGATTCGATGAACTTAAAGACTTGAATGAGAAAGGAGATGCTTTGTATACTGGTATCACACTTGATTGTCGTGAGACTATTCGAAAGAACTTGAAGCAATTAAGAAACACATATGAAACTACACATAAGAAGCTCAACTCACTTATCAAGAAACTTGACTCTGTCATCATGCAAAAGACTTCGATTGAGGAAAGTCATGATCAAATAAAGCAATATTTGCAGACAATCTCACCTAAAGAATTATCAATGGAACTATGTGCTACACTCCCTGAGAAAAAAGCCAATTTGCATAATGCAAAAACACTCCTTAGTGACATTTCAGCTCATAAAAACCTTCTACAACAGTTAGAAGAGAATGCAATTAAATTATCAGACAAGGACACATCAGTAAGAATTAAAGCAACAATGAAAGACTATGACAATCTTTTGCAATCAGTAGAGGATCGAATCGGAGTGTGTGAAGAGCATATCAATAATCATGAAAAATTCGATAACTTGCTTGAAGCAGCTCGTGATGAAATTTTGGTTCTTCAAAATGGTTGGGAAGGACGCGATGCAGCTGCAAGTGATGAGAATATTGCCTTTATAAATAATGTCTTGGACAATAAGGAAATCGACAATCAGTTGGCACAATGCTATCAACAACTTAATGTTGTAATGAATCAGACTCATGAAAAAGGCCATCCAGCTTTATTCGATGCTTTCAAGCAACGAAAATCAGAATGGGAAAACTTTGTTGTGAATTGTAAAGAAAACAAGAGTAAATATGAAGCAGCAAAGGCTAAAAATGAGAGCATTCAAAAGACATACAAAGATTTAGTTGCTTTCTTAAAAGATAAAGAAGCCGTAATCAAGAATCAAGGACTTAAAGATTCATATGACACAAAATTACAATATTTCAACGCACTCAAAGGAGAGCTGGGTGAAATTAAGGGCAAAATGAATGCTCTATCAAAACTTCATGATGAAGTTCGTGAACTACCTTCTGAAAATGATTATCACATGAAAGTATCTCAATTAAATACCAAGTTCCAAACTATTGAGAATGGATTTAAAGATCTAATTAATCGATATGAAATTTATTGTAATGAGCATATGCTGTTCAATGACAGCTATCAAGAGTTTAAGGATGAATTGGATCAAGATGTGGCAAATTTGAAGCAAAATTACGATTTGATCGGAAATTTGAACGATTTACAAGATTTGAGAAAGAAAATTAAAGATTTGCAAGACAAACAAAATAACGATAATATCACATTTGAGCAGTTGAATTTACAAGGGGAAAATCTTTATCCATATACAAGTCCTGATGGTAGAGAAAGATTACGTCAGCAACTGAGAGCTTTGAAAAATGATTGGAATTCATATTCAGAAGATTTATTCACTTTTGGACAGAAAATCGATCAATGCGTCCAACAATTTGCAGAATTTACTGCCGGTCAAGAACAATTGTCTGAATGGTTGAAGGAAATTGAAAAGTCAATTCAATCGCATACTGAACTAAGATCAACCTTCCCTGAAAAAAGTCTACAATATCAAAATCATAAATTAATTCATCAGGAAATTATTTCACAAACTGGTTTGGTTGAGAATGTTTGTGACATGGCACAAAAGTTGATTGACGAGACAAAGGATGACAACATTTCAAAATATTTGGACTCAATCAAGGAGTTGTTTAAAAATATTGTCGCAAAATCTGAAGACTTGTTGAACAAACTAGAAAATGCAATTGATATTCACAAAAGTTATACAACACAATTTGTTGCTCTCAAAAATTGGATTAATGACGAACAGAATAAATTTCTACCTTGTGAGAATACTCACGGTGAAGGAAATGAAATTGTAAAGAAAATAGAAAAACTTGAACAATTAAAAGCCAATAAAGCTAATGGGGATGCACAATGGGATAAATTAACAAATACTTTTGATAAAGTCAAAATCAATACTTCACCAAAAGGTATTGAAGCCATGCAGAAGGAATATGATGAGTTGAAAAATAAATACACGACAATGTATACTGATGTTGACAATTTCTTGGAATTACAAAAGAACGCAAGTGAAAACTGGAAACAATTTGAAACACAACATGATGGGCTTAAAAAATGGTGCAAAAACTTTGAGCAAATTTTCAAAGATTTGCCACAAAAGAATACACTTGAAGAAAAAGAGCAAATTTTGGCAGCTTTTAAAGAACATCAAGAAGCAATTTCACAAAAAGAGTCAGAAATCGATCAATTCCTTGATTCGTCAAATGTTCTTTTTGTCAGTTCAGGTGTAGAAAAAATCAAAATTATGACAAATCAACTTTCGAATCGCTATAAGTTGCTGTCAGTGCTCAGCAAGGAAGTCGCAAATCGTTTGCAAAACATTTACAATGACCACAAGCAATATGAAGATAATTACCGTGATGCTGATGCTGAATTAGAAAAACTAGAAAAACAATTGTCGACTGTAATGAATACTAATGACTTTAAGGTCGTCAACAAAGAATTTATGCAAATATTCAACATTCAAAAAGACAAAGTTGATTCGATGATTCATAATGTTGCCAGTTTAAGTGAGAGAGTTTTGCCCGAAACTGGTGCTGATGGTCGCGAAAAAATACGTGAGAGCTTACGTAATATTCGTGATCGTTTTGAGAAACTCGTAACAGATCACAAAAATGTTCAAACCCTTATCGAAACAAAATCAAATTTGTGGTCAATGTGTCAAGATATTCTGCAACAACTTTCGAAATGGTTAGACACAATTGAGACAACAATCAAGAACGAAGAAGCAAACCAGCCTGCAACACCACAAGAGATAAGATCAAAATTAATGAAATTAAAATCAATATCTCATGATATCACATCACATACCCGTCTGATTGAAACATTGAATGAGAAATTCGCTCTTATCGATAGCCCACCAGAAGAGAAGAATAAGGTTGAAGCTATTAATCATCGATTTAAAGATGTGAAAGCAAAATCAAATGAGTTAGTTATGAAAACTGAAAATGTGGTCGATGTGCTAAACAGTTTTAATGAAATGCATAAAGAACAATTAGCACATCAAAAGATGCTTTGGGACAAATTGACAATTTATTCTGATTTCTCGGGAGCTAAAAATGAACTGCTCTCAAAATTGGAGAAAATACATGAAATAGAAAATTTTATTTCATCCGATGATGAGAAATTGAATGACATAAAAATGTTTATCGAGTCAAATGCACAAATTTTACCTAAACCAATCCTTGAAAATTTCAATAGTCATGCAAACAAAATGGTACAAGAATATGAAAAGTTTAAGAATGCATTAAAGAAAATCATCGCTGATATTGAAGATCGTTTGGAATTATGGCAACAATATCAAGATAGTTGTAATAAACTGACACAATTCTTAGAAGATGCAGAAAATTCACTTAAAAACTTTTCATTAAAACCAAATCTTGATGAAAAAATTGAAATGTTGAAAACTTACCAAGAGCTTTATGCAGATTTGAAACAACATGAGAGCAATTTAGATTTGTTATCTGACAAGGCTTCAGAATTAACTCAACTCAGCAGTGAGTCAAAACTTAATGTTTTAGTAAAACAAATTAAAGCGCGGTTTAATTCTGATGAAAATGCCGCCAAAGAAGTACTCAAAAAGTGTGAACAAATGGTTCATGATCATAAGCTCTATAAAGAACGCTATGCACAATGCTCTAAGGAGTTTACGAAAGCTAAAAAAGATTGTGATGCACTCGAACAAGATTTACAAAATTCTGATCGCTCGCAATTAGAAGTTAATGTGCAGAAAATCAACCGTCTTATTGATCAGTATGCAAATATTAATCAATTACTCAGTTCAGTTGTAGAACTAGCAGAAAATCTTTATCTTACAACTGACTCAACAGGTGGTGAATTACTTCGTGTAGAAGTGCAAGAATTGCAACAACAGATTGAAGCTTTTTACGATAAAATTTTGAAAATGAAAACAAACTTGGAATTCAAGCTTTCAAACATTTCAAGTGTTGAGAGTCTCATTGAAAAATTGCGCTTGTGGCTTAATGAAATTGAGCCTGTTGCTAGTGGAGATATTTGTAAGAAATCGACACTTGATGAGAAAATCACACAACAACAAATTTATGATAATCTGTTAGCTGACATCAATAATCATCAGAACGACATTAATATTCTTAAAAGTTTAATTGGAAGTTCAGAAGCAAACAGCTCAATTAAATTGAATGGAACAGAATTAATTACAAAATTCGATAATTATCAGAAAAATGTAAAACAATACGCTGAAGCTTATGAGGGAATTGTTAATGATCATCAGCAATATACTGTAGCAGTCATGGAGTCACAAAACTTTATTCAATCGACGCACAATACTTCAGAATTGTGGGGTGATTCTAATCTCGATAAAAATTCATTGATTTCAAATTTGGAGAAATTAAAAACATTGAATGCTTCACTTGCTGATGAATATTATCGCATTGAACAAGTTTGCGATATTGGCAAAAAAGTTATCCCAAATACAAGTTCAAATGGTCAGACCAACATTCAACAACAAATTGATACATCTAATCAAGAATGGGAATATCTCAAGAGCTCAATTCAGCAAATTATTGAAAGTTTGCAGCATAAACTTGATCAATGGAATGAATTTGAAACATTACGAGACTCTTGCATTGAATGGATTAGAAATATTGAAACGAACATTCACTCAATTGATTTAAAACCAAATTTGGCTGAAAAGAAAGATCAATTTGAGAAATTAAAGAACTTGCAAGGTGAAATTCGAGCTAAAGAACTTGAAATTGATAATGTTACTGAAAAATCTCAAGCACTTTTGAGATCCCTTCCTAATTCAAGTTACAAGAACTCTGTCAATGAGGTTGTACAAAAGTATCAACACTTATCAAATAAGATCAAAGATTTGACTACCAGATGGCAACAATTTTATCTAATTCATCAACAATTTGATCAACAAGTATCAGAATTCAGTGGTTGGTTGAATGATCTACAATCAAAGATCAATTATTGCTCAGATTTATCTGGAAACTCACAGAATGAAATGGAAATGAAATTAATGAAAATTCAAGAGATTATTTTATTGAAAGAAGACGGTACTAATAAATTACAAGAAATTGTCGAAAGTGCACAGAATGTTTTGGCCAACACATCGACACCTGGTCATGAACCAATCAATAATACAGTTGCACAGTTACATAATGAATGGTCAAATTGCACAATGAAAATGATTGACATTCGTTCATCTATTGATGAATCTATTAATCAATACTCGGGCTTAAGCGAAGAAATTCAAAATATTAAAAAATCAACTGAATCAATTGAAGCTTTATTGAATGATTTACAGCCCTTCCAAACAACAATGCCAGAAAAGCGCACGCAGCTTGAACTTATTAGAAGTGTAGAAGAGCGTGTGCGTGTAGAAAAGATTGAAGTCGACAATTTGAAATCGAAAACTTTAGAAATACTTACCGCTGGAAAGTTATCACCAACTGCACAAGCTGCACAAGATGTTTTGAAAAATTTCGAACGAGTCTTTGATAGAGTTAAAAAATTACTCAACGACCGTGAAGAACAATATCGTGATCACAAGGTGTATAAAGAATCATACGATAATTTACAAAATTATATTAATCGTGCACGCGAGAAGATCCCAATAATTCAGCAAAGTGCACTCAATGATAAAATGACGATAGAACAAGCTGTAGCACCACTTGAATCTCTTCTCAATAAGCAAGCTCAAGGAGATTTGTTGTTAGAACATTTGCAGAGCACATCCGAAGTCGTTCTGTGCAGCACATCTGAAAATGGGCAAAAGATTATAAAAGCCGATAATAAAGAATTGAAACAAAACTTTGAAGATCTATTTAAGGAAATTCGCTTATTAAAGGAAAAGATGGAAGATACAATGATTAGATGGAAAGACTTTAAAGATGAATACGAAAAATTATCAGAATGGCTAACACAAATTGATATTTTAGTCAAGTCGAATAAAATTGCTCTTTATCCTACGTTAGAGGACAAACAAAAACAAGTCGTTGATATGAAAGGAATAATTACCAAATTAGAAAAGCATCAAGAAGGTAAGAAAACCATACAATTATAAAATTCACAATTTATTAATTTTTATTGTTATCACAGAAATGAATAAATTCAATGCATTTGCTCAACCATTGCTTAAATCACATCTTGACTCTACTGTCGAAAGTCAACTTCGTAATTTAAATTCGAGATATCAAGCCTTGACAAATATCGCAAAAGATGTAATGAAGAAAGTTGAAGCTAATTGCAACCAGCATCGCGACTTTGAAGAATGCTATCAAAAAGCCAGTGAATGGTTGGCTAAAGCAAAAGATATTATTCAGAGTTCATCAGATGGCAACAACAACAACAAAGATGATTTGCTCGATAAACTCAGTAGAATTCAACATTTATTGGATCAACGTGAAGAAGGGCAAAATCTCGTTCAGAATACTGTCAATAATGGTGAAAAAACACTAAAAAGCACGAAATCTGATGGTAAAGAAATCATCAATAATCAAATAAAACAAATTCAGTCTGAATGGGATCGCTTATCAAAGAAAATGACAGGAACAAAAGTCAATTTGGAAACACAATTATTGCAATGGGCCGATTATTCATCAAGTTATAATCAATTGCAACAATGGATCAATGACCGTGAGGCTAAACTTCAACAAGCAACTGAACAAAAAGCGGCAAAGAGTCGCAAAGTTCAACCGGCATTAGTTGAAAGAAAAGCAAATCTAAGACATACAAATGATATTGTACAAGACATTGTTTCATTTGAACCAATGATTCAGTCGGTCACATCAAAAGCTTCCAATTTGCAACAAGGTGCACCAGCAACTGATATTAGTTCAAAATATGAGACACTCTCAAAACAAGCTAAAGAATTGTTTGCCAAACAGAAAGATACAGTCGAAAAAATGCAAGCATTTTTGGACGCTGGCAATGATTTTGCTCAATGGATAAGAAATGCAAAGGAAGAAATTAACAAATGTTCAGAATCAACTGGTGACAAAGATACATTGATTTCAAAATTAACACAATTAAAAGGTCTTGAAAGTGATATTCCAAATGGTCAGCAGAAATTGCAAAAAGCATTGGAACAAGCCGATGTGGCAATACGAGTTCATGGTGCCTCGCCTGAGGATTGTGAGCAAATTGAAGAAGAAGTCGCATTAATGCAAGGTGAATTCGATAATTATGTTGATGTAGCTAAGCATTCAAAGACTCAACTCGAACTTGGCATCACAAAATGGACCGAATTCGATCAAAAACGAGAAGAAGCATTGAAATGGTTGAATGAGCAAGAAAATGTCGTTCAATCATTCAACAAATTGCAGACAAACTTAGAGGGCAAGCGCAATGCTTTAGAAAAGTTTCAAACCCTCTTGCAAACACTATTCGATTGGCAGCGCGATCTTGATGAAACAAATATTGCAGCTCAAGTGCTTTTAGACATTTGTGCTGACACAAGAATTAGTAACATCATAACACAATTGACAACAAAATATAATGCCATTCTTTCGATGAGCAAGGAAATTATGAAGCGTCTTGAAGTTCATTATCAAGAACACCAACAGCACAATGCTCTCATGCAAGAATTATGTGATGAATGGCTTGATCGTATTCGTGAAAAATTGGACGCTTGTTCTGAGATTCCTCACACATTAAATGAATTGCAAACAAAACTAAACACAATTAAAATGATTCGTCAATCACTCGAACATGGACAAAACAAGTTGCGTTATGCACTTGAATTGAAAGAAAAAGTCATCCTTAGCACTGAACCGAATGGTGTTGCTAAAATAGAAGAAGATGCAGAAAATTTGAAACAAGATTTTGATGCATTAGTTAATGATGTTTCAAATGTACGCCAGAAATTGTTAAATCGATTGAACTTCTTTGAAGACATCAATAAACAATATAAAATTCTCAAAGAATGGGTGGCTGAAGCTGTTGCCCAATTGCCACCAGATGATAAATTTTACAATGAAATAAGTGACAAAAAGTCGACACTTGAAAAGTTAAGAAATCTCAAACGCGAGGCACAAAATTATCAAGAAATTGCCGATAAAATTAAAGAAAAGTGCAAACTTGAGGGAGTTAGCACTACAGAATATGACGAAGGATTAAAAGAGTTCGCTGATTTAGATGAAAATTTGAAAAAGAAAATTGAAAATCTCGAAAATCAAGTTAATAGTCATGAGAAATATCGACAAAATTATTTGCAAACTTATAATTGGTTGAAAAAAGCCAAAAAGGATATTGAAGAAATTTCAGATCCTCATGGCAATAAAGAATTGGTTATTGAGAAACTTCATAAATTAAAAACTTTCGAAACCACAATTCCTGAAGGAAAAATCTTTATGAGCAACACCATTGAAAGCAGTAATGATTTGCTGACACTTAGCGATAATGAAGGTCAAGATCATATCAAACAAGAATTGAAGCAAATGGAAGATGATTGGAATGAATTTGAACAACTAACTAAGTCTGTTGGTGATAATTTAGAAGATTGCATTAACACATGGAAGACATTCACACACAAATGTGATGAGATTGATTCTGTTTTGAATAAATTTAAAGATCAAATATCGAATTATACAACAAATTTGGAAACAGCGACGCCATCAGTCGAAACTATTGACAATGTCAAGGTGAGAGAAAGACCAAGAATATTTTGTTATTTGTTGTTTGAATTGTGACTAATCTCACTTTCATTTTTAGAAATTATCTCATGAAATTGAGGCTTATAAGGACTCATTAGAGGACCTCAATGAAATTTGCGAAGTATTGATGGAAAAAAGCGCATGTTCATTGGTCCGCGATCGAACTACTGGTATTCAAGATGAATATAACAAATTATTAACACAAATTCAAGGTGAGTGTCGTGCGTAGTTGTATTAAAAAAATCATCATTTACGTTCTAATAATTTGTGAGATTTTTAACACTTTTGATGCTCCTACACAAGAGATATAAAATTTTTTGTAAAGAGTGCTTCATTATGATGTTGAAATATTTTACATATCTATAATTAGCAAAGTCATAAATAATTTTAACTTTTACTGCTAATTATCATCGTTAATTTCAATTAAAGGCAATTTAATAAAAAAATTCAATAAAAGCGTTGTTCAATCGGAAATTGTTAAAAAATTATGCAAATTAAGTATTCAAGCAAGTTTCACAATAGTCGATAGAAATTTCCAGATAATGTTTAACCATTCAAATGCAAATTACCAAAACTTCTACCATCGAATGTTTGTTTAGTACATACTTAAGTTTCTTTTGTATGTATTGTTATTCTGTAAACACTCGAAAACTCTTTTTTATGGTAAATACATTTATTTTAGTTATAAATAGCTTTAGAGATAAAAATTATTTCCATGAATTGCTTATAATTGATTTATAGACTGCAGTTAATTTATGATAGCATGATAATGAAACGTTAATCAATGTTGAATAATAAACATTTATTTATTGTCAAATTTTATAGGCATTTTGTCAGCAGTAAATAAAAACCTCAACGATCAAAATGAATACGAGACCTATAAAGTCGAAGCAGAAAAATGGCTTGACAATGTTAACAAAACTTTGGACAAATGCAACAATGCGCAAAAATTAGATGACATCAATACATGCCTTAATGATATTAATGTGAGTACAAAAACTATTTTTATTACGTTTGAAAGTTTTATTTTTAAATTTTCATATCTAGATGTTGATTATACGATTACCTGAGGGTGAAAAAATTATAAATTTGATGCAAGAATCGTTCACAAGATTGTCAAATTATTTGCCAAAAGCAAAACAAGATGAAGTTATTGATGAAATTGCAAATATTCGTTCTAATTATGATACAATTGCGGTTAAGAGTGGTGAAATCAATAACAAATTGAGAGAAATTACACAACGCTGGAATGTACTTTTAGATAATAAAAATCGACTCAATGATTGGTTGCAAGAGAAAGAAGTTATGCTTGAAACAATACCAAATGCAAATGGAGAAATTAGTGAAATGAAAACAACTCTTGAGAGACTTCGATATATGGAATCAGAAATCGCCCAAAGAAAACCAGAATTCGATGAGATTGCAGGAGAGATTGAATTCTTTGAGCCTCTTTCGATGCCAATTGAAGATAATGAAAAATTGCAAGAGTTAGTGCGAAGATTTGATTCACTTAAAAATAACTGTGGTGATCGCATTGGTCAATTTGAACAAGAAATTGCGGATTATACAGCATATAATGTATCAATGCAAGAAATTGAGAAATGGCTGCTCCAAATCTCTTTCCAACTTATGGCACACAACTCTCTCTATATTTCAAATTACAATCAAACAAAGGAGCAAATTGCACAACACGAAACACTCCTCGATTGCATTCAAAAATATCAAGCGAATATCGATGAATTGAACTCAAAAGGTCAACAGCAAATTCAACGCTATGAGCAATATTCAAACACTATTCGTGGCCGCATTGAGGGTCAAATAAATAATATTCAAGAAAGTTACAATTCACTACTCAACACTTCTATTCAGATCAAAAATCGTCTCTATGATTCGCTCAATAAATTCAAGGAATATGAAGATATTCTTGATAGCATTATGTCAAATCTCGATCAATATGAAGAGACAATTGATGTTGAAATGGCTAAACCAATTGAAACTCTCAACGACTCTAAAACTCAATTGAAATTGATGCAAAGTTTCCAAGATAAGTTACAAGAAGAGAGACAACGTTTGATGCTTGCAGTTCAAGCATGTGATGCAGCTACAGCTAGCATTAGTCGACCAAGCTCGCCAATTTTCAATCAAAACTCAGCAATTCCCGAGAAAGAATTGCTTGTGAGAGCAAAATTAGATGATCTTACTGACAAGCTTTTGCCTTGCATTGACTTGTTAATTGACAAAGTCAAAGAATTTGATGAAATATTGACAAAGCGTGATGAGCTTAATGACTGGCTCGAACAACAGTCCATTTTAGCGAATGACATAGGATCAAAGGCATTGAGACTGCGTCATGATTCAGCTGTTCCTGATTTGTCAAATATCAACGACATCTTGCAGCAAATTGAGAAGAAACGCAATATGGTTTTGACGGAACTTATGAATCAACTGCCAGATGCTGAAATAAACGATCTAGAAAAGTCAATTGACGACCTCGAGTCATTACTTAATGGCGTGATTTTGCAGAAGCGCAGCAAACAGGAAATCATTGATGAATATTTGAATGCGCTTGGAAATTTGAAAAATTATTTCGATAAAATTAGTCAGCGTTTAGAAGTTCTAGAGGGACCATCATCACTTAACTGCAATCAGAAGTTGTCTGAAATGGATGCCATCAAAAATGAATATGAAAATGAAGCACCAAAATTATTGGATTTGTTAAAATCAAAGGGCGATTCAAAACTCATTGAAGTCATTAGCAATTTTGATGCACAACAAGTCGAAGACAATTTAAAAGCCAATCAACGTCGCGATAATGACTTGCGAAAGCGAATTGAAAGAAAGATTCAGCTGTTGAGTTTCACAACAAAGAACTATGATAAATTGCAGGGTGAAATTGACCAAACGAAATTATTTTTCGATGGAAATATTGAGAAAATCTCAAAAGCTGCAGTTCTTGGCTATCAGGTGAAACCGATTGAAAGTTACTTGCAGCACCTGAAAAGTCTCACGCGTGACATTGAGAATAAACAAGCATTTATTGACTCATTAAATAATAAAATCACAAGTTTGCAAACAGAGCTCGATGCGAATGAACAGCAAAAAATGAAAAATCAAATTGTTGATTTACAACGTAGCGAGAAAAAGTTGATGGAGCTTGTCAAATCTGAGATTTCACGATCACAGCAAGGACTTGCTAAGGCTAAAGATTTGGAAAATAAATTCGATAATGTTCGCAGCTGGATTGAAAATCAAAAGATTCTTAATGATGATAAAAACTTGATTATATCGTTCGCTCCATCTGCACTTGACTCTGAAATTCAACAATGCCGTAAGCGATTACAAAACATCAAAGATTTCTCTGAAAATGCATTGAATAACACAGTTCAGAGTGTGGCAGATATTAAAGAACAGTGTGATGATGCTGGTAAAAATGAGTTGCAAACTATTGTTGATACATTCTCGAATGAAATTGAGTCACTTATTCTCATTTGTCACAATCAACTACAAAACATTGAAAATATCGTGAGAAAGAAGAAGGAATATGAACAAGATTCTGATGGTCTCTTAAACTGGATTAAAGAAACTCATCAAATTCTTGCCACAAATGTCAAAACATCTAGCATTCAAATTCTAGAAGAGCAAATGCGCAAATATGATGGATTGTTGAAGGAGGCGGATGGCAAAAAGTACGTGCTCAAGTCAGTACAAGACAAAGCAGACTCGATTATGAATAATTTATCAGAAGCTGACCGCATCAATCTTACGTGCCAAGTTAAAAATCTCGGGGACAAATATAATTTATTGGTCACAAAATTGAATGAACGATACAATAGTATTGTTGAAAATATCAAGCAATTAAAGGAATCACAGAAACATATTGCAGCTTACACACAATTCATATTGTCTATACAACAAGCAATTAAGGAACTAAACAAGCCCATAGGTAGCAAAACTGAAGACGTTCAAGGCCTTCTTAAAGAATATGAAAACATCTTGAATCGCTTGAAGGACAAAAAGTCTGAAATGACGATGCAAAAGATTAGTTCTCTGCCGCAGATTAAGGAATTGTTGTCCACACACGACGACATCATTGAAGGAATAGAAAATCAATTGAGACGTCTGAAGCAGTTGCTTTTGCTACGCGAACAATACATTGCTCTGGTCAATGAGGTTATTAATTTTAATGTCAAATATACAGACGTTGTTGCACATATTGAGAAATCTGACGATAAAATAGAAAACAAAATTAAGCAATATGACAAAATTATGCTCAAGATTCAAGAGTGTGAAGGTATTTTGGCTTCAGCTAATGACAAAGGAATGCAGATTGCATCAGAAGGCACAATCGAAGATAGAAATAACATAATTGAGCAGCTGCAGACACTCAAGCAACAGCTTTTAAATCTAAAACAAACTGTGGAAAATTTGAGACAGCAGCATGAGAAGAGAGCTAATTTGTTTAAAAATTTCGAGACGAACATTACAAAAATAATCAATGCGCTTGTTGAAAAGGAGGGACGAGTGAAAATTTTGCCGCTTTTAGATGTCGACACAGAATCAGTTGAGCAAGAATTAAGAAAACACGACACATTAGCGAACGACATTCATAAAAATCTCTTGACTCTTAAAACTGCGTTCGATGAAATTGAAAAGAATGAACAAGCGATCCCGCCATATCTTGTTGATAAAATTTCAGTTGGAAAATCATTGCTAAATACTTTACCTGATACACTTGCCGATCGTCGCAAATATTTAGAAGCCAACAAGGAAAATCGACTCATTTACATAAAGCTCGTATCCGATTTCAAAAATTGGATTGATTTGGTCGAGAATGAATTCATAAATGACAGCAATGATATTGATTTCCAAAATATCGAAGCTACAATTGAAAAGCATACCAAATCAGTCGATGAAAAATTGCCTGATGTCAAGAAATTATTAGAAAATATTAATGAAAGCTCCAAAAACATCATGCCATCGTTGAATAATGTCAACAAGGAGGAACATTTGCGTACTGTTCAAAAGTTTGATGAGACTTTCAAAGACATTGTCGCACGCGCACAACAAATCAAGACAAATTTGTATGAGAACAACGAAAAATGGAAAGCATTCTGTGTGTTTGTAGACTCAATCGAGAAAATTTTGTCGAAGGAACCCATTGATGTTGTCATCGACTCAATTGACAAATTAAACGAGTATTTAAGCAAACTCAACCACAAACTTCAGTCTATACAGGTGAGTGTAAAATTCTTTTATATAAGATTTTTTTGTTGGTCACTTTTTTTAAGTGTGTGAAATATAACAAGAAGAGGCTCGTCTATGCAATAGTGTTGTGTGCGAATGAAATATGTTTGACAAGAATTAACGAGCTATGAGTGATGATATAATTTTGTTTTTACCAAAAGTTGAGCAATTTATTTTAATGAATTGAATTAATTAGTTTCCATAAAATCTTTATAATGATGGAAGAGAATCTTCATCAAAAGAGAATGAACACTTGCATGCATGTAGCATCTAAATTCTAACATCCGTAAAAAATGATTGTTTATAGTGGGCGCAAAACTTCACTTTCAAATGAGTTCTTTGATCTCTTTCGCATCTACATATACTTATGGTAAAAAAAGAAGAGCATGAACATTCTCATTTGAGCAAGACCGCATTTCTTGAAGTAGCGTGAGTGAGAGAATTAAAATTTTCGTTTTTAAAAAGAATCAGCTTGAGTGGATTAGCCTCGTTATTTAGTATTTTTATGCACTAAACATTAGTGCTAAAGGAAAAACAATACTTTGAATCGAATAATCTCTGATCTATTTTTAATCTAACATGAATTTTCATTCAACAATCGTTATACGAATAAATAAATGAGCGGCTAGTATAAAGTGAGAGTGAATGATGTCACTCTCACGGTTGCTGCTGTTACATCTATCCATACACTATTAACACACTAGCCTAATGTGCGATTGTATGATTTCTTCTGACCTTAAACTGTTGAAAAATGTATACACATGACATCACCATCGCTCGCTCATTTGTTTAAACTAATCGCCAGAAAATACTCTCTGTGATGATTATAAAAATATAAAATACATTTTTATTTCTGCCAAAGAAAAAGAGTGACTGAATTTTATGACTGCCTTAGCTTGTGGTAGAATGAAAAGAAACTTATGTGTGGTTGTAAGAGAGAAGAGAACACATGTGTGTTTCTCTATGAGAGTATAACAAACATTCATTTTCATTGAGCCGAACGTGTGTATTCTCATTTAGCAAATACTCTTGCACACACATAGACTACCGGTGTATTTCATTTACTTGAATTCTTAAATATTTTTATCGCGATGATGGCATAGAAATCATTTTCGTATTTTTTTGTCAAAAAATTGTAAGGAGAAGATATATTTCTATTTAGTATAAGGCGAGAGCTAGCGAAGAGAGATCGAAAAACCAAAAGTCTCTGGCAGGCAGAAAATAAAATATTTTTTTTTCTTACTAAATTTATTAAATCATAATTATCACTTCTTCTGATAACGAAAGAATGTCAATAGAAGTGTCTTGCGCTAAAAATAAACGCACACATAATAATAATAACAAAAAAAACGAAGAATAAAAATAATTTTTTTTTGTCATTCACAGGATCAACAGCAAGATATAGTCGCATTTAACCAGCTCACGGAAAAATTATTGCATGTCGCAGATCAACCAAATCGCGAAAAGATACAATATAAAACTACAGACATAAATTTGAAGTGGACTAATACGATAAACTCACTTGATAACCAAATTGAGACGTTATCAACTATTTTCCAAAATTGGTCGCAATTAGTTGGAGACATAGCCAGTCTCGAAAAAGACTTATCGATATTAGCTGGAAAAGTCGGAGAAATTGAGCTTTCGCAAAAAACTCAATCGTTAATTGAAAGCGTGAAAAACAATATACTGGTAAGCGAGTGTGAGAGAGAGATGCATGGATCGACCGCCCAGTGAGAAGAGCAATTCATTAGATATTTTTGGACACGAACTTTCCTCTTCTTATTTTAATATTCTCGTATTCTTCAAGAGTATCTCTCGATGATTCAATTTCATTGAGTCATATTGTTTTTTTATTTAGAGTAAAAACATTTACGCTTGACAAATTGAAGGTCATTTGACCTCTGTGTCGAAATTTCCGTATGCAACATTTTTAATCTAAACACAAAATATTTTATAATCTAATAAGAAAATCAAAATAAGTAATTTTTTGCAAAAGTGTGTGGAGAATATAAGATGCGAGCAATCTAATTCAATCTTCACACTTGGTTATCTTAAAAAATTTGCTTACGTGCATTCATTCACATACAAAGAAAATAAAATTATTCTCACTGGGTTATTCGGAAACATTTTTATTAAATGAGTATTGATTTAAGTGTAGTTTTAGTAATAAATTTGTCTTGATTTTTTTTTGCGAGAAAGGAAAATAAGAAGAGGAAGAACGGAACAACTAAAAATATTTCTGACTGAAATTTCTGGTTTATTTATTTCGCAGCAATATATTGAAGAAATTAAAAACTTTGAAAAATCAAATCAAAACTTAAAGAAACTTGCCAAACCAGTTCTCGAGTTTCTGAGAGAGGAGCGTGAAGAGGCAGCGGGTCCTATTAAAGAAAAATTGAAAGCATTGGATGAGCAAATATATAGGTAAGGATCGCACACGTGGTCACTTTGCTACAATTTAGAAAGCGAAATTTGTCTGAAAATAAATAAGACAGAGTGAGCGCCAAACTTACTCATTTTCTGGCATTGCTCCAATTATGTTATTTGAGGGGTTTCGCATTGAAATAAAAGCAGAAATTTTTCTTCTTTTTAATCCCGAGTCTAAAAATATTGTCGCCATATATATAAATGGCAGCATGCAAATCTATAGTCATGCTCACATTCTTTTCTTTAAAGTTAACTAATTTATTGCCTCTTACTCATTAACAATACAGTCTCTCAAACATTTTAAACGGAAAATACATACAAGCGAAGAAGATATTGGAATTCATCAAGGATTTATCACAGAATTGTATACAAATAGATTCGGAATTACAGAAGGTTGAAGAAGATTTAACACAATTGAGTCAATATCCAAAAGATATTGATCAAAATCAAAATATTGTCGACGAGATTAAAGATAAATTGCAAACATACAACACTGAGATCAAAAAGTTACTGGGATCACTTAAAGATTTTGAAGAGTTTGTAACACCAGAAGTTGCAGATCATTTGAAAAATTTGGAACTCAAAGTTGAAAAACTGCAAGACAAAATGGAAGAATACGAAAGAGCATTCAAATTAGCCAGAACAGTTCGAAATGAATATTTACAAAATATTGAGAGAATTCATGGCTGGATAAATGATGTCGAAGAAAAATTCAAGAGTCACTATAACGAACCGTTAGAATACAAAATCACCATTCACAAAAGTGTTCAAGAAAAACCGACAGTAATTGAGTGGTATGACATTGCTAAGCGCAGCGGACAAACGATAATTGAATCAACACAAGACGAGAATGAGGCCTTTTCTATAAGACAAACGCTAGACGATACCAAATCAAGACTTGAATACGTATTTAAGCTATTAGATGATCAGAAAACAATCATTGACAACGTTGTAGATGCATGGACTAAATTTATGGAACTTTATCAAATTATCATCAACTGGGCAATTGAAAAGAAAATTTTTGTCGGTCAAGAATTGAAAATTAATAATCAACAAGAAGCAAAGGCAAAACTTAATGAATATTCTGTAAGTTCGGAAAAAACACAAAAGTTTGAAGCCACTGATAGTCATATCTCGAATTCCAATAATAACAATGACTGATAAACTTACAATTAACGGCATAGTTCACAGAAATGATAATTTTTCTAATCGGCATTTTTCGGATAGTGTCTAAAACGTAAACATTGAGGAAATGTTTACTTTTCAGACACGAAGGTGATTGGCAGTATGTGTACTATCATCGTCTAGGTTGATTAATAGATTACGAAATTACTAATTGAACTTGCCCATTGACAGATTTATTTATCTAAAAATTTTACCTAATTGACGAGATTTGTCTGTCAGTTATATACAAAAGATCATAAAATCGATTATACCATCTGTTTCTACATAGAAAGAGTGAAAGTATCACTGAGTAGAGTTACGAAAGCGAATAAATTGCGTATTAATTCGTAAACACACACAAAAATACACATTTTTAACCTTGAACGACCGAAATAGTTCCTATCTTAGAGATTTCAATTCAAGATTTACTTTCGCTAAACGGAAAGAACCGGTCTTAAAAGTTCAAGGCAAAGCACGAGCTAGTGAAATATTTTTCTCTCATTTTTACTGTTATATCAGCAGACACAAATGAAAGAAGAAATATTTCGGATTTTAATGAAAGAAAAATTCTTTTCTTTTTTGACTGTCACTGACTGTAACCATGACCTATTAACGAAGTATATTATGATAAATCATTTGCTATGACATAGCGCACGAGGAAGAAGATATGACTACTACTAGCGTATGCGTGGCTTAAAATTTATGTGTTTATTATTTAACAATCAATAATTTGCTATTTCCGAAAGCTGATTTCACTTTACTGTATATTTATCCTAAAATTTACGATCAATTCTTTTCTTTTCCCTCTTTTGCGCTTCATTCATTTTTGCCAAAAATCTACAACGACGACGTAATTGCACAACACAAAATCTAAAAATAGACAACTTTGAACAGCATCAAATCAATAACACAAAATCTTAGTGATATGAACAAATTTTTGGATGAAATATCGGATTACAAAATTGTCGATAGTCTAAAGGAAAAATTACACGAATCGGAAAATTTGAAATTGGAAATTGAGACGATACTTATTAAAAGGGTAAAAAAATCAATATAAATTGACAATTTAAAATTCTTTATAATTTTATTTTAAATATAGAACACATTGCTCTTGGAATTAACTGAAGAATGGGATCAATACGATAAGAAGATTAAAGATGTCTTGGCGTGGATTCAGAAGCTTCAAGCGAGCTTTGACTCTCCACAATATCGAAATCGACCACTCCGCGATCAATTTAATTATTTGGAAAAGACTCTTTCGGACATCAAGACACAAAAAACGAAGATTACTTTGTCGTTTGAAAAACTTCAAGTAAAAAAATTTCTCACAGCTTTTGACTTTTATAAATTATCATCTCAATCTAACTTTGATCTTTTCTCACTTATTCACCCACACAGGTGCACTTCCGTACCGAGTTGTCATGTGAGAAGGAAATGAATGATGAATACTCGAATGTTATGCAGCAATTGGATCAATTCTACCAGCATGTTGCTAGTCAAATTGGAGATCTCGAGAAATCACTCTTGCAGATTGACAAATATCAACATGATATTCAAATGCTGAAGCAGAAGTTGGCGCAGGAAGAGCAGCTTCTGAAGTCGATGACACCGAATCAAGCTGAGTCAATCGAGAAAATCCAGGTAGGAGTCATTTCATTGACGTACACTTTTTCTTAACCACATACACATAGAACCATTTTCATCTTTATTCACGAGAATTTGACTAAAATTTCTCATGATGAAAAAAATCTTTTTGCACTACTTTACTATTTTGTTATTCATCAATTCTATCTCTTATGCAGTGAATTTTATTTTACTTATTCATTTTAAATTTGGGTAAATGGTTGCCTCATTTTTTCTATAATTATATTCTGAGAAATCATGCTTTTAAAATTTTTATTATTGGAGCAAAAAATAGAATCGGCTGTTATTTATTTTTATCATTTTATTATAAACAATTAATGGCTGTGATGTAAAATACGAGAGCAGTAAAAATTGTTAAAATATAATGTCGTTTTATAGAGATAGATTAAATTTTTTAGTATACGAGTAAAAATACTGCACAAAATACACTTAATTTCTTTTTCACTTTTACTATAAAAGAACACAGTAATTAAATTTCTTATCATTTTTCTCTCTTTCTTTCTTTTCAACACTTTTTACATATATACACACTTTCCTTACCTTATCCTAAAATTCAAAATTATTCGTAATCGGTTAAATTCGTTGTTGTGCTTCTTACAAAATATAGTTATCGAAAGATCGAATTAAGAATATAACAGATAGCATAAAGAAATTGAAAGAACATATTAAAATAATTATTAAGCGTGGTACACCCGATGAAATAGACGTGCTAAATATTAGAAACGGATGATTTTATTTTTGCCAAATACACATTACACAAAACATATATTGAATATTTATTTTATTAACTAATATGAAACATTGAGAAATTTTATTGTGAAATACTAAAAAATTTTTAAGTATTTTTTTATTATTGGAATAAAAGAGTGGAAACCGATCGCATATTGATATTTAGATCGCAGCCAATCTCTTTCTCTTTTTTTATTTACTTATTTTAATTTTCATGTGAAAGAAAAACAAACGGAAAAAAGTCAATCAAAAATTTTCTCCCTCCTCTATCTCTTCTATCGCTTTATGGGTTTCTTCATTTAAAAAAATTCATCATTTCCATTAAATCAAATTTTTATTTTGCGCTTTTGAAAATTTAACAAACATTTCTTGCGTAATTTTAACAACAGGCTCAACGCAATAACTTGGCGGCTCTTGTCCATCAGATTAATTTGATTTCCTCTAAATTGGTTGAATTGGATCCACAAAATCTCGATCACTATTCGATTTTGAATGTGAACCGTGAAAGTAACACATCACCAATTAATTGGACTTATGCTGATGTGGTCATGGGACGAATTAAATTCCATCAGAGTAAGTCACCCGTTGGGAATGTTTGGAATTTACCACAACCACAGCCACAGCAGCAAACTTCATCTATTCAGATGCGAGTTGATAATGATAATGTAGATAAAACTGAAAGAAAAACAATTCAGCCATTGAAGAAAGCTGATGAGCATGCAAAGTCAAAAGAAAAGAGATTTAAAAAATCATATACTCAACATAAAGAAGCCAAAGAGCCAGTAAATGTAGAAAAAATCGTTAAAACTGAGCAAACAGCTGCCAAGAGCGATACGACTGATGTACAGATGACATCAGAACCAGTTACAACCACTTCTGAGGTTGATGATCGATCGTATGCGGCAATATTGAAGGGAATGAAGGGATTTACTGGTGGAAATTTACTGCCAGAACAAAAACTTAACATTAGACAAGAGCCAGTTGTTGTTAGTCAAACTACCACAACAGTAAAAGAAGAGCTGACTGGTGCAAAGCCAAAAAGAAAACATAAAACTTCTAAACGCACTTATACTGAAACATCTGACAAAGTTGTCACATTGCAAGGCAAACAGACCTTTGAAGGAGCTGGATCGAGCAGCTCAAGTGTTAGCGGTGATGATGCAAACGATTCTGGTCGTCCTAGGCGAAAAGGCGACGGTAAAAAGCATGAAAAGAAGAAAACAGAAGGTGGAGGTGTGACAAAATCTAGCGGTCGAAGTAATATTGATAATAAAAAAATGAAAAGAATTATTTTAATTGAACATGAAGCCATCAATAAAATTCCCGTCCAGCAACTTCATTTGTCATTGCCACAAGTCTATGCTGTGAAAGTTGATAAGCCACAGGAAAAAGTTGTTCAAGGTGTGACAATTGAAAATGTTACTACGAGCGTTGAAAAAGTAAAACTGCAGCCAGAGTTCTTGGCTGATGAACGAATAATTGAAGACAATGAAAATGAATCAGTCTCGACTGCTACCCTCGACACAGTCATTGACAGATATATGGACTTCCCAACAGAGAAAGATGTTATCTTGACACAAGAAGTGAAATCGGAAAAAGTAGAGAGTGAAAGACATTTGGAAAATATTCAAGAGTATACTGACACATCAGAGGATGAGGTGATGATTCAGGGCAAATTAGAAATTTCATTTGTCGTCGATGAAGATACACCGAAAATTGAGCACGATATTTCGACAAAAGAATCTCTCATTGGAAGTAAATCGAAAAAACAACAATCAAAGAGCGAAAACTTTGATGATGATAATGCTGAGATGATTGAAGAAACGCTAAGCAAATTTGTACCAGTAGAACATGAAAGCGTGCCAGACATTAAGAGCATTGTCAACCCACCGTCGCCACAAGTAATTAGCACCTCTACGAATGATGAGCTCATTGAAAAAATAACGAAAGAAACTCACGAAAAGATTCAGACCATTACGTTAAATATAATTGAGAAAATTGAAAAAACACAGGCACGTGTTGACGAATTACCCGAGACAATTACTTTTGACTTAGAGAAAGAATTGATCGAAAAGTTACCAGAAGAAAATATTGATCGCATAAAATCGATTACAGAGACAATTGTGAAAAAAATTGAAAAAGCTAAGAGTGCATTAGATGACTTACCTGACAGTGCAAATGACGATGGAACGAGAGCTGCAACTCACGTAATTTTAGATACCCAAAAAGCATTACAAATAGAACCTATAATTAACATAGGTCAGGTGGTAACTAACACAATCTCATCTGACATCACGCAAATTGGCACAGAAAAAAATTTATTAACCCAAACAAACACTGATACTAAAAATTTGCACACATTAATTAACAACAATTTTGCGATAGAGGATGAAGAGAAAATTGAGGAGGGAGATTGAGAGGAAAAGAGTGATATTGTTGGTAGTAGTAATTTATGGTATTATGAAGATGTGCCACATTTTGATTACCAAAAACTTAATGACGCAGAACATTTAGGTGTAAGAAGTAACCATTCATTTGAACCCATTAATTCGATAACTATTGAAGATGAAGCACTTTCTAAATCCGAAATTCAAAATTTAACTGTAAATATTAACGCTGGGAATGTTGAGGTTACGGGTGTAGAACGAAACGACGTTGAAAATGAAACAAAATTAAATGAAAATGAATTATTGCAAGATCTTAAAGCTCACGATATGAAAATCGAAGAAATTTTGTGGCATGAAGCCAATTCCTATAATGTTCTCGAATTTAATAGAGCTGAAAGAAATTACAATGAAATTATTGAGAGGGAAAAATTGGCAAATAATTTGAAACAAGAACAAAATTTATCTGAACCTAAAATTGATGACACACACGTTATTGAAAAAGAAATTTGTGAAGAAAAACTTCCAATTGAAAAAGATATAACAGAAAATATTGAAGTTCAACCTGAAAATAAAGATGTAATTGAGAAAACAATTATTGAGGAAGATCAAGTTAAATTACCAACTCGAGAGGAAATATTATGGCGCGAAAGCAGCTACTTTTATAATATTCTTGATTTGAGACGAGCTGAAACACAATTCAACGAATATCTAGTTAAACAAAATGCAATAACAGTTGAAGAACAAAAGGATGAAGTTGATTTCGTAAACGAAATCGTTGAAAGTGAAAAGACGGACATTGAACCAATTTCTGAACTGAAAGAAAATAAACCCGAAGAGAAAATTCAGATAATTGAATCAACCAAAGAAATTCCGATCGAACCAATTATATGGCATGAAATCAGTTTCTATAATATTCTTGATTTAAATCGCGCAGAGAAAAATTTCAATGAATTCAGAGCAAGAGAACAAAAACAAGCAATTGATGATGAAATAGAAATAATCACTAAAGATGAAGAACCTTTAATTGAGAGTCAAGTTATAGAGAAAGAGCCTATACAAGCAGACACTCAGCCATTTGATGACGACGATGCAATTGAGATTTTGTCCAAAGAGCAGGATGATGTTAAAGAAATTGAAAATATTAAGGATATATCTGAACCACAATATGAAATTGAGACAATAAAACAAATAGTCAAAATTAAAGAAAAAGAAACTCCTGATAATGAGAGTGATGGTAAGACTTCTACTCAATCAAAAGAAAATGTTGTGATTGAAACAATTGTGACAAAAGAGACAATAGTCTTGAATAAGAAAGTTAATGGTTCGGTTAAACAGTTTGATGAACTAAGAAAGAGTGATGATGATGATGATTTTGTTATTTTGGAAGCACCAACAACTGAAGATGAAAGTTTACTTGAACCATTGGCACTTGAAAATAAAGAAATTTCACAAGAAATCACGAAATCAGATGAAGAATTTGAGATAATTAATGAGCCTCCTGAAGATGTTAAAATTGAACAGAAGCTAGACATTGAAACTATCACTGATACATTTATAATTACAGAAAGATATGACAAAACAAACATACCAATTGGGTCGATATTAAAAGACATATATCAAACATTTTTAGAAGATGATATAGAATCCATTAAGAAAACAGAAGAAAGTCCAGCTAAATCTGAGTCAGTCACAGATCTAGAGACTATAACTGAACAAATTGAGAGTCAGTTAATCGATAAAACAAACAAAGAACCAAAGAAGAAAAATAAAGAAACATATGTTCGAGTTGTTGGTCATTCAGATGAATCAGAATCACAGATTGAAAATGTGGAACTGACAAAAGAAGAACCTAAGACAGATATCAGCACAAGTGCTACTGAAATGATAAAAGCTGAAGAGAAAGAGTCAGTTGAAGAAACTGAGAAATTACCTGAAAAAGTTGATGATGAACCACAACAAGAAGAGAGATCATCGAAAAAGAAGAGAAAGCATAAGAAAAAGCCAAGTGTTGAAGAACCTGTTGAGCAACAAACTCAAAACTTATCACAAGAAACTCATGAAGAAATTACAGAGCAAAGTGAAAAAACTGAAGAAGTAGTAAGCAAGCCTGTTATAGAGACTACTTCGAATGAGTTAACACAAAAGGACATTACGACAATAACTCAATCTTTCATCACAACAGAAATAACAAAAGTTATCGAAGAAAGCTTGCCACAAGAAATTGTTACATCGAGTGAGCCAATTGAATTGCCATCAATAGAAATGACTGAAATAATTCATGATGAAGCTGATAATGAACCAACTAGAGAAAATATCATATCTGAGACATCTAAAATCGAAGAAGAAATTCCAATTAAATCAGAACCAATCACACAATTAGAAACAGTCAGTGAACCAATTGAAAGCTTTACAACTGAAACACCTGAAACTGATGCATTGAAAACTGACATTCCTAAGCATCAACCTGTTGATATCAGCAAAATTACACAAGCATTCATCACAACAGAAAGATTTGACACATCAAGTGAGCCAATTGAATTGCCACCAAAAGAAGTGTCAGAAATCATTCATGATGAAGCTGATAATGAACCAAACAGAGAAAATGTCATTACTGAGACACCTGAAATTGAGGAAGAAAGTCCAATTAAATCAGAACCGATCACACAATTAGAAACAGTCAGTGAACCAATTGAAAGCTTTACAACTGAAACACCTGAAACTGATGCATTGAAAACTGACATTCCTAAGCATCAACCTGTTGATATCAGCAAAATTACACATGCATTCATCACAACAGAAAGATTTGACACATCAAGTGAACCAATTGAGTTGCCACCAAAAGAAGTGTCAGAAATCATTCATGATGAAGCTGATAATGAACCAATCAAAGAAAATGTCATTACTGAGACAACACAAATTTCCACAGAGGAAATACCTCATGAAACAGAACCAATCACACAATTGAACACTGTCAGTGAACCAATTGAAACTGATGAGTCAGTCACAAAGGTTGATGAGTCACATAAAGAACCAAAAGAGAAACATAAATTTAAGAAAAACAAAGAAAAGAAACCAAAATCAGATAAAGTCACTGAGCAACAACCAGCCAGTGATAATTTATTGAGTGTTTTCCATCGTGTATCAGTGGTTAAAAATGAACTTGGTGAAACTTATGCTGAAGTTGTCGGTCATCCAGATGAAGCAGAACCACATATCGAAAATGTGGAACTGATAAAAGAAGAACCTAAGACAGATATCAGCACAAGTGCTACTGAAATGATAAAAGCTGAAGAGAAAGAGTCAGTTCAAGAAACTGAGAAATTACCAGAAAAAGTTGAGGATGGACCACAACAAGAAGAAAGACCATCGAAAAAGAAGAGAAAGCATAAGAAAAAACCAAGTGTTGAAGAACCTGTTGAACAACAAACTGAAAACTTACCACAAGAAATCAATCAAGAAGAGATCAATGAAAGAGTTAGAATACCAGAAAACACTTCTCCTAATGAAAGAGAAAATATTGTTACTGAAACTTCAGAAATATCTGAAAATATTCCACCAAAAGATTTAAGGACAATAACTCAATCTTTCATCACAACAGAAATCACAAAAGTTATCGAAGAAAGCTTGCCTCAAGAAATCGTTACATCGAGCGAGCCAATTGAGTTGCCATCAACAGAGATGACTGAAATAATTCATGATGAAGCTGATAATGAGCCAATAAGAGAAAATGTCGTTACTGAGGCATTCGAAATTAAAGAAGAAATTCCAATTAAATCAGAACCGATCACACAATTAGAAACAGTCAGTGAACCGATTGAAAGCTCTACAACTGAAACACCTGAAGCTGATGCATTGAAAACTGACATTTCTAAGGATCAACCTGTTGATATCAGCAAAATTACACAAGCATTCATCACAACAGAAAGATTTGACACATCAAGTGAGCCAATTGAGTTGCCACCAAAAGAAGTGTCAGGAATCATTCATGATGAAGCTGATAATGAACCAAACAGAGAAAATGTCATTACTGAGACAACACAAATTTCCACAGAGGAAATACCTCATGAAACAGAACCAATCACACAATTAGACACAGTCAGTGAACCAATTGAAACTGATGAGTCAGTCACAAAGGTTGATGAGTCACATAAAGAACCAAAAGAAAAGCATAAATTTAAGAAAAACAAAGAAAAGAAACCAAAATCAGATAAAGTCACTGAGCAACAACCAGCCAGTGATAATTTATTGAGTGTTTTCCATCGTGAATCAGTGTCTGAAAATGAATTAGACCAAGCCTATGCAGATGTTGTAGGTCACCCAATTGAAAAGAGTGAAAATGAAAAATTGACAATTAGTCAATTAGTGTCAAAGACTGCAGATGATGTGATAAATGAAGCAATTTTGTCTAGTGATAAAACGGTAGATAGTAAAAAAGAAAAGGGTTTAGATACTAATGAAATTTTGCAAGAAATTTTCTTAACTATAAAGAATGAAATAACTGACGATGAAGAAAAGCCTTCAGAAGGCATTGTAGAAATTGTTAAAAGTCATATTGATGAAATAACAAAAGAAGTTTTGGTTACTGATAACAAAAGCGTTAATTTTGTTGAAGCACCAACCGATACGAAAAAATCTGAAATTTCCCCATCCCAAACACTTCCCACCACATCCACATTTGTTGTCGACGACCAAAACGAAGCCGATCACTTCTCTCCTGAGAATGAAGCTAATTTGGTATGCAAGTTAAAGGTGAACAAGTGCTTTATGTTGCATTTGCGTGAGGTTTGAATATTTTATACGGAAATTTTTTTTATCAAAATGAAAAGTTTCACTTGGGCAATTTTTTTCTATATGAAGTAGTCAAACCTCTCCGCATTGTTTCGTTTTTCATATTTACTCTTTTTGTATGTTTTTAATTTTAACCTTCTTACCTACCTACCAACATACCTACACGCTACAAATCACAAAGAAAAATTTTTATACTACGTGTGACTTTGCCATAATATACAAAGTGCTCCTACACATCATAACACTACACTCCAAAAAATTCTTTTTAATAATTTGTGTGCATGATTTTCTGATGAAATTGGAAAAACAAAAAATTAGAATTATTGAGAGCACCTAACATCTCGCATTATAAAACACAATGTTTTTCAGCAATTCAATTTTAAACGCTTACTTATTCTAAAATTCATTTCCATTTCCTTCCACTTATGTCTTTTCATTGTCAATGCTTTAACTGTTTTACTTTTTTTTTTTTTTTTTTTAAATTTTTTACATTTATTAATAAAAATATTTTTATTCGATCTCTATTAGATTTCATTAGAAGAGGAAGGACAAAAATTGTTGGACCTCATTTTAAGTGCATCGACTGACTTAGAGCAAATGCCAAGAAAAAATCTTGATCAGATGTTTGAAACTTTAACTGTAAGTTACTAAAAAGTTTTACACCTAAAAGATCTTATTTCTAAAATATTTTAAAAAAAAAAACAATTTTATCATTTTTCTTTTCTAATGTGTAGGCCTTATCAAAGAAGCTCGATAATTACTCAATCGAGTTGAATGATTTAATTGCCAAGAGTGAGTCAATTAATAATGATGATCTCAAGAATAATTTGATGTCACTGAAAGGAAAACTTGATTCATTAATTTTGAGAACTAATCATCAAATTATGGTGACAAAAGTAAGTTACAATGAAAACAAATGCAAGAAAGTTTTACTTAAAATTTTCTTTTTATTTTTAGGAAGCGAAATCACTTCACGCAAAACAGCACATGGATGTTGAAAAGTACAAAACTATTTTAATAAGTATTGAAGAATGGCTGCAAACTATTATCATAAAACTTACCAATTTCGATGGCCAAGTAAACACTAAAGAGGATGCTGAAAATAAAATCAAAGAACTCCAAATTCTAGTTGATCAGTTGGAAGAGAAGAAAAAGGTCGTTGACGATATAGGTGCAGAATGTCAATCAACAGAAGCACCCGATAGTGATTTACAAAAAATGATTGAGCAATTATTAGTTGGACTCAATACAAACATTGAAGTGATTCGTGAAAATCAAGACATTTTCAAATACTTCATTGATCATGCTGATGAACCAGACGCAATTGAGCTTGAACTAGTTAGACAAGAAGAAATCGAATCAAGAGCTGACATTTCTGAGCCAAAACCTGTGCAAGAAATCAAGCAGGAAACACAATCGACACAAACAACACCTGCTACATCGTCTACAGATAATTTCATGATTATTCAATCAATGGGTGCAGAAGGTGAAACTATTCAAATTTACAACATGCCGAGTGCCCCAGAAGAAGGCACAGAAGATGACAAAAATATCACAGTTGAGGCAAAATATGTACGTGGTCATGTTGGTGATGCAAAGCGTGCTTCTGAATTAGTTTTGAAAAATATTCCAAAGCACTTTGAGACGACTGTTGTTGAGCCTGATGAAACGACCACAGAGATTATTGTTGATCCTGAAGGAAATAAGAAAATTATTGTTAAAAAGCTTACAAAAAAAACTCATCAAGTCATTAAACCAGAAATCATTGGCGATGAATCTCAATGGAGTATTAAGGGATCACATGACATTATTTTAAAACCAGATGAGACAACGACACTTGAACAATATCCTGACATAACACAATCATCATTGACAGCCGTAATTGAGCATGTTTCCCATCGAATTATTAAAAAGACGAGAAGAATAATCAAGAAAGTGACAATAATTGATGGACAAGAGCATATCACAGAGGAAGTTGTTGAAGAGCCAGATGAAGTTGAAGAGAGTGAAGAACATAGAGAGCTGAGTCAACCAACAGGTATAATTATCGAAGAGCCAGTAGAAAAAATACGAGAAAAAGTCGAAGAGTTGAAGGAAGAAATTGAAACAATTGAGCCAATCAAAGTAGGAGAAGTTGTTGAGACAATAGTAACAGAAACTGTTGAAACTCTTATAGAAAATGAGCCAGTTGCTGAAGAAAAATCACCGAAAACTGAAGAAATTCCACAAAAAACTGAAGAAATCAAAAAACCATATGAAGATACACCAGTCGAAGTTGAAAGCAGAAGTCAAGAATCGTCAGGTGAACAGGTATTTGAAATTGTAAATGATGCACCAGTAGAGTTGATTGCTTCAAAAGTAGATAAAGACACACCTATTGAAGATATTGAAAGAATTTGGCCTTATTCAACACCTCATATTTCGTCTCAGACGATTACTAGTAGCGAAACACCTGATACTGTTGAAAAAGATAGTGATACAAGTAATGTTTGGCCGCACAATATATCGATTGGATCTGACATTAAATTTAATTCAGAGTATTCATTTGAGCCCACTGTAGAGCAGCCTATTAATGAAAAATCTGAAATTGTTGAAGCAGGTAGAGACGTAAAACCAGAAGAAGAAATTTTGAAAGAAGAAGTTCCAGTAAAAGATGATAATGAAATTCAAAAATCATCAGAGGAAACAATAACGATTACAAAGAAGACCATTATTGAAACTACTGAGAAATTTATCGAACAAGAAACCAAAGACATTTTACCACCACAAACTGAAAAGAAAAAGCCAGAGGAAATTGTATCAGAAGAACCAATTGTATCAGTTGAAATATCTTCTAAAGAAGAGACATCAGTTCCAAATATAACAGAAGAAGTTACTACCGAAAACATTCAACCAATTGAAGACACTCCGATCGAATCAAAGAAGGAAGTATCATCAATTGAAACGGAAGATAAACCAAAAGAAATTATCGAAGAACCAATTCAAGCTATTATCACAATCACAGAAAAAACTATCGAAAAGAGCAAAGAACCCGAAAAAACAATAGAAGAACCTGTAAAATCTGATGAAATCAAAGAAACAGAAAAACCATTAGAAGAGCTTTCAAAATCTGATGAGACACAAAAGCCTGAAATTGTTAAAGAAGAACCAAGTCAAGCCATTATCAAAATCACAAAAGAAACAATCACAGAAAAAGCTATTGAAAAGAGTGAAGAACCTGAAAAAGCAATAGAAGAACCTGTAAAATCGGATGGAATCAAAGAAACAGAAAAACCAATTGAAGAGCTTCCAAAATCTGATGAGGCGCAGAAGCCTGAAGAAGAAAGTTTGAAATCTGAACAAATCATCGAAGAGCCAACACAAGAAACTTCTAAAATGGATGCACCTAAGCCAGATGAAACTGTTGACGAAAAAGTTTTTACCGAAAATTTAGAAAACAAAATTGTCGAATTACCTCAAGAAATTGTCACAGAGATTTCGTCACAACCAAATGAAAGTCAGAAAATCGAAGAAGAGCCTAAAGAAGATACAAAATCTGATGAAATCATCGAGAAACCTTCTCAAGCCACAATCACAATCACAAAAGAGACAGTAATTTTGACACCAGAAAAAGAACCAGTTAGTGAACTGCAAGAAACAATTCATCCACCAGAAATAATAACAGATGAACCGATACAAGAAACTGCAGCTTCACCATCCCCACCGCAAATCGCTACAATCACAATAATCAAAACAATGACTTTCTTAGAACAAGAGAAGCAAAATGCAAATGAACTGATTCCAGAATCAATTGAAACACGAATGCTTGTGAGAACACCAGAGCCAAGCGAGATTGAGCAAGAAATTTCTCAAATAGAAGAATTTGCCGAACCACCGAAGCCAGAATCACAAGAAGTTTTACAAACAACAGCTACTCATATTGAACGTCAAGTTGCAATCACAGAAACACCATATCAACAAGATATGCAAATTGTGACTTCACAAAAAGATCAGCCAGAAGAACCTGAAATTGTAATTTCAGAGGAACAGCCGAAAGACAAAGATTTACCATCATATCATGTTGTTCTTAAAGTTGACCCATCAGAAGTCACGAAAATTAATGTAAATTTGAGCGAACAAGTGTCAAAATCAGAAACACCATCAGTAGAAGAAGTAAAAAGCCCTGAAAAATCTCCTGAAATTTCGCTACAACCTGAAATAACTGAAACACCTGTTGTGCCAGAAAAATCAGAAGTTTTCTCAGAAGAAATTAAAGTGAGATCTACAGAATATGAGGGTGATGCGTACGACGAAGAGGATGATGGAAGTAAAAAGAAAAAGAAGAAAAAAGACAAGAAGAAGAAACAAAAAATTAAGCCAGAGGAAGTTCCATCAGTTGATGCACCGAAATCAACAGAATCTTCTCATAGAACAAATGTTGACAGTAGCATTTTGTCATCAGATAATGAGACCGTCATTCCTCAAGAAGAGCACTTGCCTGAAGGCAGAGAGGAAATTATGTCACCTGATGAGAGCTATTCGACAATTTCTGACTTCGATAATGATCCAACAGTAAAAGTATTGGAAGAAAATGTCATCAAGAGTCCTGACGAATCATTGACAATTCAATCAGATATTGGAGTTGTTTATCCATCAGAAGTAATTGAGTTTGTAGCTGTAGGTGATACTGAACAGCAAACAGAACCAATTGCTGACATTTCCGAAGCATTACCAAAGCCATCAGCACCTACTTTGCCTAGTGAAACTAAAGAAATTCAAGTCCTTTATGAGACAAGTGAGATTGGAACACAAATGTCACCGACTTTTGAGCAAGCTAATGTTAAATTTGAATTGCCAAAAAGAGATATTACTGATGGATCTATGCAGACAATTATCACACAATTTATTGAATCAGAATCCCAAACTATGGACTATCCAGCTGATGATAAACAAGAAAAACAATTGCAAGAGCAAGAAATTCAAACAGAGCATGAAGTAAAGAGCAATGAAAGCATTCCAAAACAAGATACATCAGCTCAAACCGTTGTGATTGAGACTGTTGAAACTATTGTGCAGACACAAGGTGAACCAGATGATGGAAAAGAAATAAGTCAAAAAATTGTAAGTGAAATGATCCAAAAGGCATCAGAAGAGCCAGTAAAGGTTGTTGAAGAAATTAAGCAACTAGTTCCAACAACTGATGCAGAGACACAAACAAAGAAGAGTAAGAAAGATAAAAAGAAGAAATCAAGCAAAACTGAGCTTGAAATTGAAACAAATATTCATGGACCATCCGAAAAACAGCAGGAGAAATCAATAATCTCAATGACAATTGCACCTGAAGCGTTAGTTGAGAAAATTGATGTCCAAGTGAATGTTGCACGACCTTCTGATCCAGGCAGTGATGTTTTACGTCGATTGAATAATATCATAAGCATAGAAACGAATGAACCACCGAAAGATACTTTTGTATTGTCACAAAATCTCAATAATGTCATTAATAATATTGAGGGCGACAATTATCAAGTGCCATGGAACGAGCTTAATGATATGATTGATACAAACATGGAAAACAGGCGAGTCAACAATTCAAATGATATTGAGTTGAATTACATTGTTGAGGAGCCTGTAGATGAAGATATCAATGAATCACTTCAAAAAATTGAGCAATACATCGAATTGCTTCCAGAAGTGATTAAAAGCAATGACGATAAAACAACACAAAAATCAATTATTGTGATTACTAAAATCATAATCACATGCCTGGAACAAATCGAATATAAAATTCAATACATAAAACAGAAGAAAGAGAAAACACCAAAAGAAAGTGAAGAACTTGCTCGTCTTGAAAAATTAATTGAGTCTTTGAATCAGAAAGTTTCTGCTATTCCAAGCAATGATGTTAGAGAAAATGTCTATAAATGTGTACATACTCTTAAAGAACATGCAGATCTCGACAAACAAATTCAACAAAATGTTGCAGATGACATTAACAGCTATTACTTTAACATCGATGGCTTAAATGATGCAGTCAGAGGTTTACAACAAGATATTCATGAATTAGAGGAAGCACAGAGGAAACTTGCCCAACAACAGCTGCCAAATGATGAAAAATTAAGGCAATGGGAGAAACTTGAGCATGAAATTCAAGAAATCAAATTAAAAGCAGTAAAACTGCTTAAAGCTGATAATTTGAATGAAGAAAATGCAAATCAAGTTAAATTATGCTACAACAAGACAAAAGACATTGAGCATGCAGTGAAAATTGAAAAAAGGAAATTACTTCTTTTAATCAATTTGATTGAAGAATATGTGCAGACACTCAATGAATTTTCACGAATTACTCTTATTGCTGACTCACTAGTTGACAAAACAATCATTACAAACAGTCTCGATAACTTGCAGAATGAAATTCAAAGACATAGAAAATTCTTTGTCAATTTAAATCATTGCTGCAATATATTGGAATCACTTGAGAAAAATCTCGATCCAGTAACAAGAAAGAAGCATGAGAAGTTGCATAATAAACTTTATGAGAAAGCGACAAACATCTTGGAAAAAGCTAGAGAGCGTTCACAAAAGCTTTCTCTTGCTGCATCGAAATGGACTGTTTTAGAACAACGCATGAAGAATGAAGAACAATGGCTACAAGTAGCAAATCAACGAGTCCCTGACCTCAGTGCAGTTACATCAGCAGATTTCGAACAATATATCACACTTTATCAATCAATCAATACTGATCTCACAATTCATCAAGCTAAAATGCTTCAAAATTATGAAACAGCAATAAAATTACAAGATTTGATATGTGCACCAAATCTTGAGACGAAATGCAATGACACATTGACCAAACTAATGAAAATTAAGGAAGATGTCAATGCATATCTTAAACAGTTGAAGCACTTCAAACAAGAGTGGAATGATTACAACTCAAATGCTGACAAATTAGAACACTGGATGAATCATGTTGAAGATGAGCTAAGTAGAATTCACATACCTGATGACTTTTTGGCTTATCCAGTCGAAAACATGAGAAATTTCTGGGAAATCAAAGCTCAATATGAAGTCAATAATCAAATTCATAAGAAGGCATGTGCAAGCTTCGATAAAGCATTGAATGTGATTAGTTTAGCTGATGACAAACTGCAGTTACAATTCTATACTCAACTTGAAAATCGTTGGGATAATGTCTCATCAAGAATTGAAGGAATCAAAAATCAAATCATTGGAAATATTTCATCAACTGTGCCATCATACAGTGACAAACTTCTCTATCTCGAACGTGAACTCGATGAGCTGCTGTTTATCATAAACAACACAAAAGGCATCATCAGAAATCCAGAAGAACTTCACTTGTACACTGAACGATTGGTAGTGTTAAAGAGTCGAATTATAGCTGTTGAAAATGAACTTGTCACCATTGGTTTCATTTCAACTGCTGACACTGAAAAAGTTGGCGAGTTATGCGAAAAGTCTCATAAAATATTCTTATATGTCTCTGAAGAAATGGAACTCGCTGATTTATGCAAAGAACGACTCAACACACTAAAGCAAGAAATTGAACTCATTCTTGGTGATCAAGTTGAATATCGTAAGGATTTATTAGAATGCGAATCAGCAGCAAAATTAGAGAGCACAGTTGTTGAGAAAGCACTCGAGCGTTGCAAAGTTATTAGAGAAAGCCTCGTGACACATTGGAAAGACATCATGCGAGTGCGTCATCTTCTTCATACTCTTCCCACTGGTCTTAGAATGTCAGTTTCACCAATTGACGTGGAGAAAGACATTTCACAATTAGAAGATGATTATGTTGAAATCGAAAAGCATCTCTGTGAAGTTGAAAATCTTTTGAAGAACAGATTTGCATTATGGAAACGATTCGAGAAACAACTTGAAGCTATAAATCAATCAATTCAAGAGACAGATTTCATGGTTGAATTGCTAACTGTTCATGGAAATATTGATTATGATAGACTTTTGAAAGCAACTGAGCGTTTAGAGGTGAGTCAAAAATAATTAATGTTTTCAATTCTCTAAATATTATTTATTTCTTTTCAAAAATTAGGGACTTTATGATGAATTAGAATTGCGTGATGATGCGATAAAAGATTTGAAAATTTATGCACAACCAATTATTGAGTTCTGTGAAGAACATGTTGTTCAAGATATTGAGAGCACGATGCAAAAAGCTTCAACAAAATGGAACGAAACAAATGACAACTTGCAAAAGATTTGTGACAAATATAAGGGTGCAGTCAATCTCTGGCGTAAATATTGCGAAGAGAGTGAAGCAATTCGCAATGTAATTGACGAACAATTGTGTAATATTGATGACCTCATGCAAAATAAATCGGTAGAAGAAATTGAGGTAATGAGAGTTCTACTGACCTAATTTAAAATGAAAACTTTTAGAAAATGCGAATAGAAAACTTTAACAATTTGTTTTGTGTGTATTTTGTTATAGGTTTTAGAAGCGATATTTTCAACGCAGCAGGATAAGTTGGGTGAATTGCAAAAATTAGCAGCTCAAATCAGTGAATTCATAGGCGCAGACACGTCAATACAGATTGACTCGGATATTGTTGACTTGCAAAATCAGTTGAGTGAAATTGCTGAAACAATTGAAGCTTGCAAGAATATCTCAAGTAATAGTAATAAATTGCAATCATCTCGTAAAGTTTTGGTGGCAAAATCAAATAAACTCATTGACAATGTAACGGAAGATTTGAAACAACAATCAGCACCGTCTAATAATGAAAATCAATTAGAACTTTTAAGATCACATCTTCTAAATATTGCTGTAATTGAGAATGATTTACAATTTCAAAAGGCAGCAGTAAACATGAATGATAATGAGAGTGATAACTTTATTGTAAAGACCCTTGACTCACTTCAAAAGCTTTTCAAGCAAACAATTAGTGAGTACAATAAACTCTCATCTCAATTAGTACACAACGCTGATAATTCGATAATTATCAAAACCTGGTCCGATTACTTGGCTCATGTCGATTTGTTCCTTCAATCACCAATTCCGTCTGACTATAACGTCTTAAAGGAACAACTTCATTTATGTAAAATTCATCAAAATCTAATTGCTAATCAACGAAATGCATTGATGCACAAAATCAGTGTAGATACTCGAAGTGGAATGGTGAATGAATTTGATGAATTTAAGAAACGACATGTGAAAATCTTTAATATTCTCTACGAACGTCAACGTGAAATTGAATCACGAATTGATGCATGGGAAAAATACAGAAAACGACAATCGAATGTGCTTGAATTTATCGATAGCATTGAAAGAGAAAAATCGATTTTGAATTTGCATCAAATTTACCTTAAAGATATTCCAAAAACCAAAGCACAAGTTGAGGAAGTTTTAAGCAAAGTGGCAGAAGCTGAAAGCTGTGTAGCAGCTATAAAAGATAATCAGGCAGTACTCTTGAATTTCCTTGACGACATTACAATGTCCACATTGCGTCTTGAATTTGCATCAACTAACCAGCGATTGGCAAATATCAAAGCTAGTTTGGAAACATGGCTTGATTATTTGCGTAGAATTCATGAACTCAACAGCAGTTATGATGCACATGTTAAAAATATTCAAGACAGTTATCAATGGCATTTGAATTTCTTGAGTAACACGAAAGTTGATATGTCTGTTAATTTCGAAAAATGCAAAGAAAATCTTGATGTTTTGAAAGAAAAACAAAAATTGCTTCAAACAGTTCAGCCTGAATTAGAAAACTTGAGTGCAATTAAAGATGAAATGAAGGACTACATCAGCTTATATGATGTGAAAATGATTAGACAAACAATTTGGGTTCTTTGGCAACAATATACTGACCTCAATCATGAATATTCCGTCCTTCTTAATCAAATAGAGGAGAGAATTTGTCTTCAAACTGAATTTATCATTCGTTATGAAAACCTTCTCTTCTGGCTCAATGAAACTGAAGGTCGATTGATGGAAGCATCAGCACAAAGATTCTATTCTGGAAAACCATCAGATGAAAGCTCGCTTTCAAAATATTATGCCACAAATATTCTCGAAGAATTTACTCTTAAAGAATACGACCGCAAATGGGTTCAATCTGTTGGCAATGACCTCATTCTTTTGTATAAGACAGAAGATAATTATGATAGTCCCGAGAAAATCGACATTGAGTGCAAGCTTGCAAACTTGAATACAAAATGGAATACGGTAAAAGCAATGTACAACAACAGGACAAGTAAGGTCAATGAAATCAAAATGACTTACTATAATTTGGAAGCAAGAATCGCTGAGATTCGTGCTTGGTTGTTTGAAACTGAAAAAGAATTATTGAAACCATTTGTATTTGAGAGTGCAACAAAAGAAGCTTATGAAAAGCAGCTCATTGAGTATGAAAAGATTCAAAGATCAGTTGAAAAGAACAGTGCAAATGTTGCTGAAATATTAAATCTCAGTGAAATGCTTTTGAGTGAACTAATAAGCTTTGACATCGAAATAAGTATGAAAAATCTCGAATCGGCAATTAATAACATTGATAATCGATGGAAGAAGCTTTGTGATTCACTTGTGAATCGTAAAAGGACTTTGATTTCACTCTGGAATAATATCGATGAAATGACAAGAGTAACAAATAATTGCAAAGCATTTATTGTACATTGTGATGATTTATGCACTGAAATTGAAGAAAAATCAAATGGACTATTGGACAAAGACATGGCAATTGGAAATATAAAAGTATTAGATGAATATTATGAAGAATTGATACAAAAATCACCAGAAATTCACACACTTGAACGACTTTACAATACAATTTTGACAGCAAACATTGACCTCACTAAAAGCCGTAACATTACAACTGAAACTAAGAAAGTTCTCGTCATTTGGAAAACTTTAGCATCTAGAATGACTTCCCTCAAGTTATTGTTAGAAAGCTTCATTGCTCAACAACAAAAATATGAAATTTTGCATGGAAACATTATCTTAAGATTAACTCAAATCGATCTTGACATCACAAACCTCAAACATCTCAATAATTATCCTGATAATGAACAACAAAAAAGATTCAGCGAGCTTAAAAGCAATTTTGAAGAATGTGAAAAACTCATTCAATCAGCTGAAGCAGAAAGACGACAGCTTATGGAAAATGCAAATGAAAATGAGCGAATAAAATTGAAACAAATGAGCGATGAATACAATAAATTATTCAATGACATAAGACTAAATATTGACGATATGAACATACAAAATCAACAATCCAAAGATGAAGTGAAAGAAGTTGAAGTTGCAGTGCAAGTAAACACACTTGAAGCACAACAAAGTGTCTCACCTAAAGACGCTTATCAGTATGAAATTCAAACAGCAATCAAAGAATTTAGAACAAACATTAATAAATTGCAAGAACAACTTGAAGCTGTTGATGAAAATAATTCATCTGGAATTATTCCTAAAGCAACTTCACAGAAAGTAGGCAAGAGCATTGCAGCATGCGAGTCCTCATTAGAATTGATCAAATATCTCAATTCACTTCTCATAAATGACTACGGATGCGATGACAAAGAATCTTATACAAATGAAATTGAAAATCTTTACGATCAATTCCGCATTCAAATGCAAATTTGGAATGAAAAGAAAGAGCACAAGAAGCAACAGTTTGGTGAGCATTCACTTGAATCTGATTGGCGCTCTTGTCCATTCTGCAGTCAACGTAACTGGCAACAAATTGACAACGACTTATGGCGTTTAGAGCAGTGGCTGCATGTCGCTGAAAATGAACGCCGCAATCAACAAACACCACCCAGTAACATTGAAGAACTCGAAGATACAATTCAAGATCACCGTGAATTCCTATTAAATCTTGATAGTCACAAGAGCATTATCTCGTCACTAAATATAGTTGGCGAGCATCTTGCTCTTCATACAAATGATACAGCAAAAGCGCAACAATTGAGAAAACGCCTCGCCGACAATAACCAGCGTTGGGAGCAAATTTGTCAGCACGCGACGACATGGCAATCAAAGTTACAAGACGCTCTTATCGGAAATCGTGAATTCCATAAAATAATTAATGAATTCTATGCATGGCTAGAAGATACAGAGCGAAAAGTGAAGCATTTTGAACCTGTTGATTTATCATCTGATAAATCTGTCATGGAGTCAAAGTTTATGCGCTTCAAAGAACTCAAAACCGAAATCGAACGATGCGAGCCTAGAGTTATAAGTTTACAGGAGAATTCTTCACAGTTGCTTAAATCATCAAGCGATGATCGAATTGCTCAAGATACATTTACAAAGTAAGTTTTCTTAAAATTTGCAAATTGAACAAAATTTTAATTTAGATTTTTAAAAATTCTTTTAGATTGACAGATTTGAGTGTAAAATTACAATCATTAAGACGATTGACAGCACTATATGTTATCAAGCTTGGACATGTTTTGGGCTATGATGATGCATTTATTAATGCTCCACTCACTGCTAGTGTAAGTTTATTTTTATCCTTTTTTTAATGCAAACTTTTTTTTCTCTAATTAAAAGCACATGTTGACATTTTATGATTTTCTTTTACTTATAATTTTTATTTTTATTCATGTATTATGTAGCAATTTGAAGAAATTGGAAGTACAAGCAGTAGCGTTAGAACTTTGGCACAAAGTGAAAAGTAATTATCTACACTTTTTTTATCTATTCTACTATTTTGCTTTTAAATCAATTTATGAAAAATATTAATTTTATGAAAATATTTTTAGCTATGTTCCCGAAGAAGAGGATATCAACATTACTGTATTAACGCGCAGTTATCGATTCCTCGGTCGAGCCATAAGAGCATCTCTCCCCATACAATGTATGATGCTTGTGCTATTAGGTGCATGTGCTTTAATTCCCATTCCTAATAGCGAAGGAGGCTATAATTGTCTTCTGACCAACACTTTCGGCCGAACATTAGAACCAGCTTTAAGATATCGCAACGGGAATCCTCCTATCTAAGTTTTTTTGTTTTAATGCTACTTTTTATATTGTTTTTGCATTTTTACGACGATGACAACGACAACAACGCAGCATTACCTAGTTTTTTTTAACTCAAGTCATTTTCAGTTGCATTATTATCTACTTAACATAAATTGTTGAATTTCTTGTTTTATTTTTTATATTATTATTCACGTTATACAAACATATAATTGGTTTATGATTTAATCGAAACTATTGTAGTATTGAGAAGAAAATTTATTCTCTAAAAATATTTGAAATAAAAATTATTCATATAAAAAATTTGTAAAAATGTTTTAATTCTTCTTAATGTGTTAGAACTCTTGATAAGCAAAACAGAGTAGTTATTTAAAAATGTTTTTTCGTATGAAAAGTGTCAAAAACTTTTTGATAGAGTTCATTCCTTGATTCGGCGTTTGTTTACTTTACGGGGAGTCAAATTGACTCCCCGCAAAGTAAATTTATTTTTGGTATATACCTTTTATTTATTGAAAAAAGTTTTTAAACCTATTTGATGTCAAAGGGAAATTGAGTAATAAACAAAAATTTGTGAATTATTTGAAATTTGATAAATTTGAATGAAAAACAAAAAAAAACAAGAAGTGTAGCGTAAAACATAACTTAAATCTATTTGATGTCTAAGGGAAATGAAAGAATAATAAAGAAAACAATAAACTAATTTTCAGATCGTGGAATTCTTTGTCCAAAACGACGATAGTCTCCATTTAAATACATAACAGCGTCTTCAATAACACTATATGAAAAGTACCGACTCCCTTCTGTTTTAAAATATTCATAAATAGCAGAAAGTTTTCTTTTATTGCGATTTGAGAGCAAAGGCCAATGTATCAATTTAAACATATCTTCTAACTGAATTCCATTCAAAAAACAGAACGTGGCGACAATGCGTCTGTTTTCATAATTAGACGCAGCAAAAAGGTTTCTACGATAAAACTTGGAGCATAATCGAAGTTACACACATCAAATGTATTGAGACGACGCCTACGAGCCTGCACTCGATTATGTTCGATGACACTCGTTGAGTTTTTGTGTGAAGTAGACGGTTGTGGTGAGGTCTGCGTTCCGCATGATCTTGCTTTTACTTCACATGAAATTTGCTGATTGTCAGCTTTTGCCTTAATTTTTAACTCGAATCTAGCTAAATTTCTAGTATCATCATCATTAGGGTCATCGAAAATTGACTTAAATTCTGCAAAAGTTGAAACAGGCCAGTCATCATACTTCTGTGGCTGATCTTTTCGTAATTCTTCTAGTTTTTCCCAAGCCCACTTTATTTGAAACTTTCTTTCGTCTTTTGGCACTAAATTAACCTCAGGCAAATCATCCCACCTGTCATCTAAGTAATTGAAGTTACGGTGCTTATGATTTGCTTCATTACTTTTAAGAATCGACTCGATTTTAATTAAATAAATTCTTCTTTATGTATGTATGTATCATTATTTTTACCAACATAAATTTAATTACAGAAATTTTATTTAAGAAGCACAACTTTTGACAACAAATCAAAAAAATAAAATAAATAAAATGACCTTATAGTGAATCACGCTCGCTGTATTTAGTTATTATAGAAGAGATTTTATGTCTTCTTTTAAAAAAGTAATTCACTTTTAATTTTCAATCTTTTAAATATTGATTTGTTCATATAAAAATTGATAAAATGACAAGTTGTGTTCACAGTGGAGTAACAGGAAATTATCATATAAAAATTAAGAATAGAAATTTTGTTCTTGATAAATTCATATTTACTTTTAAAGTAACCATTCAAAATAATGATTAATGTAATTTTAGATATTTTTTTATTTATTATTTCAAAAAAATGTGAACTCTATTAAAATTATCAAACATTTTTTGAAAAATCTTGATAAAAAAGGTTATGTTTTGCTTATCAAGAGTTCTTATTCCTTGATTTCAAATATCTAAATTATATTTTAATTTTTATTCTCTGATAATTGTTAGATTTAAATTTTAAAGAATATTACTTGAATAAAACTGTAAGATTTTAAAAAATTAGGGAGTTCCTCACTTTGGAAAATTTTTTATTTTTTTGAATTTATGAGAGCTGTTATAAAATATAAAGTATAAAAGTTTTGTATTCACTCTTTATGATAGATCTCTGTAATTTTTATTTAATTTAAATTAATTATCTTAAAAGAATTTCACATACAATTCATGAAATTTCGAAGGCGTAAATTACAGATAAATTTCAGGTGTAGACACGTGATGATCTTTGTTAATTTTTTGCTTTTAAGTTGATTTTTTCTTATTTGTTCATGCCTGAGATAAATGTCTTTGAAAATTGAATATTCATAGTCTATTGAGAAAATAAATTTTAGAACTTTTCAGGCAGTGTTCTTGTGTTTTACAATTACAGTTACAAAATGTCCTTTCACTCACAGCACTTCAACACTCAAGAAAAATAAAATTGATAAAAATCAAAATCAATGATATAAATCAACAATTTTTTACATTTAGTAAATTAAAATTTCATTTGCTTCGTACAAAATTTAAAATTTTAAGAAAATTTTTATCGCATATTAATTTATAAAAATTTTATTGTTCGAATTTTCTTTAAAAATTTGAATTCAAATTTAAAAACTCTTTCAAATATTCAATTTTTAATGAATTTTTTAAAAATTCACTTATTAATTTAGAAGAGCGGTTAACAAAGATTTTTTGATTGGGGCGCAACAAAAAATTCAAAAATTTGTTCGCATCACAGGATGAAATATCTTTGTAGAGAACTAACTAAATTAATTGATAATTACTGCTTGATTTTTGAGTTCAGTAAAAATAGCAGTTGTTCAAGTATTTTCAGAATTTTTCTTTCGTTAAATCAAGATTTTCGCACACAAAAAAAAAATTTCTACTTATTAAATTTTTAAAATGCCTAAAATATAAAAATTTTCCATAAAAATTTCATAAAAGATTGAAAAATTGTCATTTTTATCTTCCTACACACAAGTATATATAAAATTGAACCCAATTTCTCATTTCTTTTTCTTTTCTTCACTATCATCATCTTGTTCATTCACTGATTGCAAAAAAGAAAATTTTTCATAGAGCAAATTCATCCCTTAGAAGAATAATAAACAATTTAGAGGAAGCAGAAGCAGTAAAAAAATTCCTTTATTACCCCTTTTCAACTATCACAAATCATATCGCAAAATGTGAGAGCTCTTAGAACTTTTTTTTTCTCTCTCTTTTTCTTCCCCTAATGAGAATTCACTCATACAATCACAACACTTTCTCGCTCGAGGAGAAGAAAGAGACAAATATATGAAGCTTAAAAATTAATTTTTTAAAAATTTAAATTTATTTCTAAACTATTTTTCAACAAATATTTTTTTGTAAATTTTCAAGATAAAACTTAAGAGAAAAATTTAAATCTTTCAAAATAGTTTTTTAAAGTTATTATTGCTATCTCGCTCTTCATATAAATGTATGAGAGAATGAACACAAATACAAACACAATTATTTTTCGTTTATTTTTATTTCTACTCAGCAAAAGAGATCATTCGTTGTTTTCTACTCGACCGAGACGGACGTTTTTCTTCTGTTCATTAGTGAGAATTTAAAAAATATTCGAGTATAGAAAGAAAGTGAGATAAAGAGAAAGAAAAAAAAATTGTGTAATAATTTCTTTAAAAATAAAGTGTAGATAAGTGTCAATAGAAAATTCTATATGGTAATGGCAGACATTAAAGGTGGCTTACTTCAGCCACAATCATTTAATCATCATCGGCCATATCATCATCATCACGATGAATTCATACAGCCAACTCTTATTGAAAATGAAAATTGTGGAAATTATGCATTCGCTCAGAGTGGAATAAGTGCGTTAATAATTTATAAGATTTTCTTTTTTGTCAATATTTAGAGCCGATTAAATAATTTTGCAATTTTTATTTGTTGTTGTCACACAGAAATGGAAACAAAAAAGTCATATTGTGTTGGATGCTCATTAGAAATTCACGATCAATATATTTTGCGAGTTGCACCAGATTTAGAATGGCATGCAGCATGCCTCAAATGTCAAGAGTGTCGTCAGTTCTTGGACGAAAGCTGTACATGTTTTGTACGCGATGGCAAGACATACTGCAAGCGCGATTATGTTCGACTGTTTGGTACCAAGTGTGATAAGTGCGGAAACTCATTCTGTAAAAATGACTTTGTGATGCGAGCCAAAACTAAAATTTATCATATTAAATGCTTTCGATGTACTGCATGTGAAAGACAATTGAATCCAGGTGAGAATTTTAAAGTTTATTAAAATAACGAATCTTTGAAATTTAAAAATTCAACGATTTAAAATATTTTGAAAAATTAACTAATTTTAAAAACTTAACGAATTTTTGAAAAGTTAACGAATTTTCAAAATTTAATCAAATTGAAAATTCTTTGAATTATTGATTTTAAAGCAAATTTTATTTATTTCTGAATATTGGATTTGCAATCTTTAATTTAAAACAATATTAGTTCTTTATTCCTTTTATTTGTTGAAAAATTTCAATTTTCAAATTCTAAATAATTTTTACGAAAAGTAAAGAAAAACATTTTTGTAAAACGAGTGTGGCTCGTTAACAGCCTCTCATTCAGTTGGGACAAAATAAAAATCATCATTTAATTTTCTTTTAAATTTTAAATCAGGTGATGAATTCGCCTTGCGTGATGGTGGTGCATTATATTGCAAAAATGATCATGATCAAATAGAGAAAATGAAGTCTGAGGAAAGATCCTCTTGTCAGTTAGCAGAGTTAAATAATAATAACAACAACAAGCCTATTCAAGAATCTATCAAACAACAATCAACGTGCAATATCAAACGTTCATCATCAAGCGATGATTTCGGTTCATTGTCCGGTAAGAATAGCAAAAAAAAATTCTTTAAATAATTAAAAAAATGATTTCAAATTTATTCCAATAGATTCTGATAGCGAGTCTGACTCGTATAAATCTTCATCAAATCGACGTGAAAAGCACACGCATACACTTAATGGCAAGCCAGCTAGAGTGCGTACAGTGCTGAATGAGAAGCAACTAAGTATGCTTAGAGCATGTTATCAAATGAACTCAAGACCAGATTCCTTAGTTAAAGAGCAGCTAGTCGAAATGACAGGATTGTCTGCAAGAGTTGTTCGTGTTTGGTTCCAAAATAAACGATGTAAAGATAAAAAGAAGGCCATTGAACAGAAAATGCAGATGCATCAAGAAAAGGTAAGAAAAAAAATCATTTTTTGTGGTCTTCTTTTATCATCATGTTTATCTTTTGGTCATAAAATAAAACAGGAAGGAAAAATTTCATTCATGCAAGGCATTCCATTGATTGCATCGCCACCAGTGAAACATGAGTCGCCAGTCAGTCATCAAGGTTACGAAGTCACCAAATATCAACCACCATGGAGGACTTTCTCAGATTTTGCTATGCAAAATGATTCTGACGATTGCACGTCAACACCCGCATTTCAGCATTTGGTCAATCAGGTAAAATCAAAGAGAAAATTTTAAGGTAATAAAATTTTACTTAATTCTTTTTCTTCCTTCCGTAACAGCTTCATGGATACGATTTAAGTGAAGAGGCGGCATTACACAATTACAATGAGCACTCAATGGACTGGCATAAGAATCGTGAAAGTACAGACTCATATCAGGAAAGTGAGGGAAGCATTTCCGGCTCACTATAACATTTATCGAAAGTATTCCTTTGTAAATAAAACTCCATAATTAAAGAGACAAAATAAAAATCTTTAAATCAAAGCATTCTTATGTTTATTGCATTTGCAACCACAAAAGAGAAAAAAGAGAGCGAGAGATGAGTCCATTAAATCGACTTAAAGATGATAAACACGTCTCATTGTTTTCGTGATGCTTCTTACTTACTTTTTATGCGTGACTTTTTTCTATTTCGTTCACTTCACATCACCCAATGTTTAATCCTCTTTTCGAGATTTCAGCATGCAATTTTTATAACATGTAACAGCAGCAAAAGCCAAGAGGGGAGATGTGTTAAAGAATTATTTTCTTCTTACGTTTATTATGCACTTATTTTTCCGCCATTTTCAAAAAAGAATCTTATTTTTGCTCTTTCGTCTTCTTATTTTACTAATAACGGTTAATGCAAGAAATAATAGAATTTTTAATTAAACTGTTAAAGTTTAAAAATATTTTCAGACTAAGAATAAAACGCGTTTTCTAATTAAAAATAAAATTAAAAGCTTTCATTTGTTGCAATGCTGTCAAAACTGTGTGCAGCGAGAAAATTTTCTTTGGTCGAAGTATGCCGTGGCTCAAAAAAGTCTGGACATCACTGATTTATTTCAAATCTAAAAGTTGTAAATTTACATCCTACTAATCCAGATCAAGAATAATAATCATCTTGTAAGGTTTTCAGAATTCCCTGCTAGTTCACAACAAGTCATAAATTTTTTTTTCGAAAACATTATTCATTCATTTTTGAAAACAGAAAACTTCAAAAATTTTGTTCATTTTTGTTTTTTTTTTAAATTTGTTTGACTTTTGTTTCTAATTTAAGCACTTCACTTACAAATAATTAAAATTTTTTTGCCGAATCGCGTTTGTTTGCACCCTTTGATAAAAAAGACATAAAGAAAAAAGTTTTTTAACTGACATAAAGTTTGAGTCAGTAAACCATAGATATGAGTCTTAAAAAGATAACTTTGTTAAATTCATTAATTTTTTCTAATGGTCCTGAGTGTAATCACCATGAAATTTAATTATTTGTGTGCTCGAAAAAGTGTGTAAAACAAAAGGAAAATATCTCTGATAAAATATTTTAAATTTCGTAATCTTTTTGCTATTTTCGTCATTTTTATCAATGTTTGTAAACAAAAACTTTTCAAAACAGCAATCAAACAAGTTTCCCAACTCTTATTCTGCTAGAGTTGCTTAATATGACGTTAAAGAATTGTTTTGGTTTTTTACATTGATTTTTGTTTACTATGAGTGCCAAAATACTGAAATTGTTCAGAAATACTAAACTTTAAATTTTTCCGTTATTTCTCTTTGTTTTTACTGAAAAATATTTGAAATTTGAAACAAGAGCCAAACTGGACATTTTTCAAATAAAATTGAAATATTCACACGAATAAGAAATCTTTTTAGCTGTCATAAAGTTGCATCTTATAAAATGGCTTTATGCCAGAAAAATTAAAACTTTATTAGAGTTAAAAAAGTTTTATAAGACATAAAAAGTTTGTATGGGAAAAATTTATGAGTGTCATAAAGTATACTTTTTATGCCTCATAAATAGTTTTATTAAATCCAACTTTATACCAGTTAAAAAGTTTTTTTCTGTGTAAGGTATTTAAACCAGTGAGGAATCATTTTATTTGATGGGCAAAACTAATTCGACTAATTTTCATGAGAAAATAATCTGGATAAATGAAAAAAGAGGAAACGATTCTCACTTATTTCTAAGTATTCTGAGTATGATAAAATTTTTTATTATTTCTTGAATTTATGTTTCTTACTTCAATAAATTTCTGTCAATTTCTTTATTAATAAAATATGAATTTTAATGGTAAAATTAAAAAAGAAGTAAAAATATAATTTCTTACAGTTATTTAACATTGTTGCAAAAGAAATCATTTTTTAATGCTCAAAACACAATATTTTTCTCACACACAACATTGTATTCCGTCGGAAAATTTTCCTTTGAGATAAAAGAAACAAACGCGCCAGTCGTAAATTCTTTTCAACTTTTACTATATATTTAAATTCATTTATTCGGCTCCACAACACCACAATCAATCACGAGGCTAAAGAGTTACCTAATACAACCTATTTACTGTCATCATTATCGGTCAATCGATTTTACAGCTTTTTCTCTTCTTGTTTTGTGAAGAATATTTAAAGTCACTGAGGCATTTAGGGATAAAATTTGTTCATATTCAATGGTGATTATGTCTTTTCACTGCTGACTTAAAATGAACATTTAAAAGTAAAATTTAGACATTTGTATAAAAATTCTCTATTTTTGCACTGTAAAAAATGTAATAGAGTGAGTGAGAGAATTATGTTTTTTCATGTTTGGTATTAGACACGCATCGTTGCTTTATAATCCTATCTAATAGAGAGAGAGAGAAAGAGAGCGATGAAATAGAATTAAGCAGTAAGTAGGTAGCTGAGAATAATTCTATGCTTTGTGTAAGAATGTTATCTGTAAATTCTGGAATTAATCAACTTTTCCTCTATCTATCATATCAAACTATTAAATGTACCGAAATACTTTCCTTTGTTGTCAATAATGCATTGTATGGAAAGTTTCATATTTTTGTGGTTTTATAATACGATAAAAAATTTCATTTCAGCGCAGTTTTTTGTTTGAAGAAAACTTTCAAGGAAAAATTATCAGAGTCCGAAATTGTCTGCGATTAATTAAAGTTGCAACTAAATTTTATTCGATTAAATATTTATAATGTTTAAATATTTTATTTTTAGTCAACTAAATTTTGGTTTATATTTGATTGAAAATTTCAAGTAAAAATCGATCGACACTTAATTTTTATTGATTTTTGGTTGAAATATTTAATCGAATAAAATTAAGTTAAATTGAGTCATTTGCAACTAAAATGTCAAACCATTTCGGACTCTGAAAATTATTTAAGTAAATTAAGAATTTTAAAAATAACGAACTTTTGAAATTTCAAAAATATTTTTTGTTTTTATTTACATTTTTGAATTTTGTTTACATTTTGATTTTATTTTTATTTTCCTTAGAAATTGTCATTTATTCTTGAATATAGCATTAATATGAAATATTTTTACAAATAAAAACTGAAGGTAAGATAACATTGTTGTAATATCAAATTTATCTTGATTTATTTCAACTAGCAAAATAAAATGAATATTATTCTGGAAAAATGAACTTGAAATGATTGACAGAGCTCAAAAAAAGAAGGAACATGAAGTCAATTTTTAAACACGACACTCTCAAGCGTCTTTTTCTTGTAAAATATTTTCTATGAGAAAGAAAATTGTCGTCTGCAATTTTTATGAGAGCAAACGAAAGAAAATCCTTTCGGCGTCACATCAGAAGAAGTAGCAGCAGCAGCAGTCGTAGCACTTGGAAATGTACAAAGACGCTTCCATAAATCATCACTTGAAACCACTAACAACACCAGATGCATTTTACCACTTAAGTTTTTATGACTTACTTTTATGTTTTCTATCTCAGCACTAACTTCGCTCTCTCATTCTGTGATATCTTTATTTTAGAGTCATCATTTAGAGAAGTAGGGCTTTTAGTAAGGATTCAATGAGTGACGCGAGTGAATATTTGTGAGTTCCATTAGAGTGTATTTGATAAAAAAAAGTCTATTGTGATAATGAAAATTTAAATGCCTCGCTACATATTTAGTAACCATTCATAAAGACATAAACATTCACAGCAAGCGATGAATGTTATTCAGGTAGAAAAATAGTTTTTTTTAACTTAAACGGAAAGCGTTCAACAAGACATAAACATAAATAAACATTGAAATGTAAAAAGGCAAAAAAATGGAATTACAAATTGCCAATAATGACCTGAAAAAACGGAAGTGTAATCGTAGGCGCCAGATCAGAAAAAAAAGTAGAAATTAAAAACTCAAAAATGCATGACCTCGATGTCACTCGCTTGTCAGAAGATTCCTTAAAATCTCAATTTATATCTTAGACTGGTCAAGACATAAATCTAAAATTTTTTTGATATTTTTTGGCAAATGAAAGATGAGATTTATATCCAACTGTGCTCCTGTCCACACAAAAGTTAAAACCATAAATTTTCCTCATTGCCATGGCATTGCATGAACTTGTCAATGTAAATTTTTATTGTAAATGCATGCTGACGATGATTGATGGTGGAGTGACAAATTTTCTGTTTTTCTCTATTCAAAATGCATGTAATATGAGTATGGTTGGCGTCTTGCATGCTTCATGATAAAATATTAGTCTTTTTGCAGCTCTTGTTTGTTGTTGATGAAGTTTAATGATCTATTTTATGTTTTTGAACAAAAAAGAATGTGTTTTTACTAAATACCGAGTTTGTTACTTCATGTTTACCAATTATTGAGTTAAATTTCTCAATTTTTGTTTATCACGGAAAATTCCATAAAATTGTTCTAATTTTTCTTTTTGTTAATTTTAATTTTCCACATCCTTTATCAATTGATGCTAAATTCATTGCCATGTTTGCTCGTGCTTAAATTTGTTTATGTTGCAGTTAGATCCTCTATGCAAATTGAGTTATTAAAATTTTTCACTTCACGTGAATATGATTCTCACGTAAAATTGAGAAAATATTAGCAAGAGGCTAATTTTATTCTCGTGATTTGTGTTTTGAATTTTTTAAAAGGCAAATACGTTACTTTTTACTGGTTTTTGTTGGAAACCATTTAAAAATATCATAATTAATAAAGTAATCACAGGCAGTAAATATTAAATTGTGACTAAGACGAGTATATTTTATATAGTTGCAATAATTAGAAAATCGTCAATTATTTTAGAATTTAACCTAAACTAGTTTCTAAATTGTTTCAAATTAAATAATGAAAATTAAATTTTAGTTAATTTTTAAATATTTTTAATCAAAAGACCAGGCGTGGACACAAAAAAGAACAACAAATTGCTGTTTATTGATCTTTTCTGCTCTTTTTTGTGTTTGCACACTAGAACTTCGGGAATTTATTCTAGACGGGTTAATGCCACAACACAAAACAGAGTAAAAAAATTTAACAAAGAGCAAAAAAGAGCAACGTGTGTCTAAGCCTAGTTAAAAGATTACAGTTGAGATCTCTTGAATGTCTTGTCAATGTAAATTCTATTAAAAATTTAATGTTATAATTTTATGTAAACATAAGATATTAGATTTAATAATTTCAATATTTTTTACCAGGGGGTCTCAACAAAAAAGAAGTGGCGGTTATTTTTACTCAGATTCGAATTTAAAATTTTTAAACTTGAACACGTTTTATTGCAAAAATTTGAGATTTTTGATGAGAATATTCACTTGAAACTTCGATTGAAAGTTGTATTTCGGTCGTCTTCATCAAAAGACTTGCATTTAAAGCATTAGAATTGACAATTTTCTCACAAAAAATCAATTTCAGTTTAATTATATGAAAAATTAAAGTATCTACTCTTCTGTAATTTCTTATTAATTATTATCCATTGATAATAAAATATTTCAATCTGTTATGAAAATTTAAATACAGTAATTGAGCTCTTCACAGCAACAGTTTTCCCATAAACTTAATATGTCCTTCAACTTTTCAAAGATATCCCCTAAACAGCAAAATATTCCATTACAAATAAAAAAGAAAAACTTCCGGAAATGAACGCGTCATCAAAAAAGAAGAGAAAAAAAATGTTCAGACATAAAACTTGTTTGAAACGCCAGGCACACTTGAGCAATTCTTCTACTCTGCTCGACATGTATGCTTGTAAGAGAATTGTCAAGACAATCTAAAGAGTCGCTGTTCAAATTACATGATAACGAAAAAATAGGAACCGGCAATTATACGCTAGATAATGAATGAAGAACATGTATATTACTTACAGTGTTGCTTCTTCTTTACCTCTCTGCTTAAAAATCGATTTCTTATTAACTGAATTGAAAGTAAAGAGAAAAAAGATTTTTAACAGGCTATGGACATATGAAAAATTACCGTTTAAATTAACAGGTTATTGTCTTTGCAAAGGAAAGAAAAATAAATTTATAACAAAGTTGAAAATTTACTTCGAAATTGAAAATTCGAAATAAAGTTTTCGAAAATAACGATTTTCGAAATTGAGTTTTCGAAATTGAATTTTAAAAAAAAGAATTCGAAATTGAACTTTTTTGAACTTAAAGTTTGAAAATTCGAAATTAATTTTATCCATAGCCTGGATTTTTAACAGAAGCAAATGTTTGTTCAAACAAAGACGGCATTTTATCGATTTTGCCAAAAAAAGAAAAATAATCTACATATTACAATTTACTGAAAGGGTGCTATTGCTACTAAAGGTGCACATTTGTATGAAATTTAAAAATACACATTCAAAAGAGAGTTAAAGAATTTTTTTATTGAATGAAAAAGTTTTTTCAACCATTTTGTTGTAAATGTGACCCCACAAAAAAGAGCGTAATAATAAGAAAAAAAAATTTGGTTCATGTCGAGCATGATGTTAAAGTATTTTCGAGCATAATGTTCAGGTTTTGTTTAAAAAGTTTTTTTTTATTCTTGAAAGTGAATTGTTGTGCGTCGTTGTCTAAAAATGTGTGTATGTGGTGAAAAGAGAGAGAGAAAATAATTTTTTTTCTCCGCTTCAACCAATCACAAGCGTTTGGTTAAAATTTCCATCTCATGTGAGTGAGACAGCAAATTTCGATATCAGCCGCTATTCTAAAAAAATGCTCTGTTGATATTTTAGTTTACTTATGACTTTTGACGGGGCAAGTTGATGAGCCTTTTTGGATTAACCACAATATTTCTGTTTATTAATTTTCTTTAAAAAGCGAAAACAAAAAAAGATAAAAAAAAAACAAAATTCAAATGATTGTGTCATTGTTATAGAAAAAATTAAAATGTTTGTACAGTAGATAAAAAGTGCCTTAGCAAAACTCTAAAAGAAATTAAAAAGTGAACAAAAAATTTAGCACTTGATAAAAAATTAATTTTCATATGGTAATGGCAGAGATTCAAAGTGGCCTACAGCAGCCACAAAATCAACTTCTGATACATCGCGGGATTCAACCATCATTAGTGATTAATCATCATGTCGATATGGATAATCATCAATCTGGACTTGACATTCATCCAGAGAATATCAGTAAGAATCGAAAAATAATTATTGCTCGAAATGAATTGAAAGCATTTTGACAATGAATAATTTTGCAAAATATGAAAAACAATTGAAATCAATTTTCTCATTATGAATCATCTCTTTGTTAATGCCGCAATTCCATCTCTTAAATAATCTAGCGGACTTTATTTTCTCTCTGATAAGCAAAATATGCTAATTCATAGGCGACTGCGCGTTTGCAATTCAAATATTTTTGGGTTAATTTAAGATATTTAAGTCAGTCAAAGCTTAAGTTTATCGAACAAAGAAAAAAAAAGAATTCGTCGGCTTTTGTGTTTGTTCATTGCCGGTTATTTACTATTGATATGTGATGACAATTATTTTCATGTTAGTAAATTCAAAGAAGTGATATTTCAATTCTAAATATATTGTAAAAATTCTTTCATAGATATTTATTTACTCAAACGTTTTTTGTTGAATTTTGCGAAATATTTTCAGTTCAATACTGGTTTATTCTTCTTAACGTTCTTCTTTTAATGAAATAAACAAAATAAAATTAGATAAAAGTTAATCAAGGGGAAACAACTCATAATAAAGAAAACAGAGTAACCATCGAAACTCAGTAATTTTATATAAAACTATCAAAAATTTTGTTAGATTTATTCTATGAAAATTTTTTTGTGAAATTCAAGGCCTGAGAACTCTTTGGGTTTTGATTTCGTTTCGTTTGTATGGCGGAATCAAAAAAGCTTTTGATTTATATAAGAAAAACCAAAAAATTCAAATTTGGTTTTTTGTTGAACTTCAATAAGGCATATTTGGCTTAAAGCATGATAATTTCTATTTTGTTTAACTTTAATTGAGCTCAATAAAAAGAACAAACTGTATTTTTTTGTTTATACCATCAAAACCAAACCGAAACCAAAGAGTTCTCAAGTCTTGGTTAAATTGATAGTTTTTTGTTAATTTGACAAAAATTTTGATAGAGTTGGTTCTTCTTGCTTTTAATTATAATTTTTTATTCAT
>JACWBX010003387.1:103872-125436 GCA_014622435.1 Polypedilum pembai
CTTTAAATTTTAGCGCATTTCTGTATGAAAAATTTAGCTTATTTAAATATTTGCATTTCGTTTACTGGAATTACAAAAAAGTCAGAATGTTTTAAATTTGTTGGTCACATAGGCGAATGAAAGAAGACTTTTGACATTTTGCAGAATTTTCATAAAATCGAAAAATCTTCAAATTTTTTAAATTTTCAAATATTCAAAAACTGTTGAATATTAACTAAAAAAGAATAAAAATTTGAAACATCAAAACAAACTTATTTATTTCCATGTAACTTTTTGATAAAACCATTTTCTTTTAATTAAACATATTCTTACACAAATCAAGTAAAATTACACTTCAAATTTTCTCATTTTGGAAACTTTTTAGAAATTCAATTTTTTTTTGAAAATGTCAAGAATTGTCGATTAATCAAAATTTAAATTTCAATTCTTGATCAAAAGTGAGATAAAAGCATCAATAAAACTAATGCCTTTTAAAGCTCAATCCATAAAAATTTCTTCAAAATCAAAAAATCATTACTCAATTTTTTATCTGCAAAATAAAGAACTTTAATGACTTTGTCCAAGCACACACAAAACAAAGAATAAACGATTGCATAGAGAGAGAGAGAGAAAAAAAAAGATGACGACTTAAGCGAAAACTGGTTATTCGTAAATGTCTTTGAAGATGCAGCTAAATAACGACGACAATCGTTGTGTGTTTGATGGAAGTAAATTGTGTCAATATTTGTTTATCAATAAGCGCTTTAAGCAGTAATATACTGTGCGGTCCAAAGTATTTATGCCCACAAAACAGCTGTTTGTGATGAATATGAAAATAGTCCACTATTGTCTCAACCTGAACTGAAGAATCGGAACAATATTTGTTTTAAAATCATCACATATCGCATTTCATGACATTTTTTTTAGTATGTGTCAGAATATTTTGGCAATTAAGCGATTTTCAATTCAATTTTATGCGAGTTTTGTGATTTTTAGTGCTTGAATGAGTCATTTGAAAATATTTCAGAAATTTAAAATATTTTATGTCGATAAAAATCAAGGTAGAAAGTTTTTTATTTGTCAAAATGCTTTTTGAATTTGTTTATGAAAAATTTTAGAAGAAATTAAGCAAATAATAATCCAGGCGTGGACACACAAAAAAGATCAAGAAAAAGCAAATAAAGATCAAAAAAATCAAAAAAGATCAACGTGTGTTAAGCTAAAAATTTTCTCAAAAATTAACAAAAAAATTTTTCATTAATAGAAAAACAACGATTATCGCATTGTGTAGGCTGCGGAGGACAAATTCATGATCAATATATATTGCGAGTTGCACCAGATTTAGAATGGCATGCAGCATGCCTCAAATGTCAAGAGTGTCGTCAGTTCTTGGATGAAAGTTGTACATGTTTTGTACGCGATGGCAAGACATACTGCAAGCGCGATTACGTTCGACTGTTTGGTACCAAGTGTGATAAGTGCGGAAATTCATTCTGTAAAAATGACTTTGTGATGCGAGCGAAGAGCAAAATTTATCATATCGAATGCTTTCGATGTTCTGCCTGCGCTAAACAATTAATACCTGGTAAGAATTATTTTTTACTCTAAAAATGTTAAATACTTCATTTTGTTACAATTCAACTAAAGGTGACGAATTTGCATTACGTGATGGTGGAGTACTATATTGCAAGAGTGATCATAATGTGCTTGAAAGTTCAACTCAAATAATTTCAATGGAGCACAACAATAATAACTCAATAATGAATAATAATATTAATATCAGTAGTAATAAGCCCACAACAATGAGCAGCAATTCAAACTCTGGAAATTTAAGCAATAATCATTCAAGTGAACTTGGTTCGCTATCGGGTAAGTTCTGATGTACTGACTTCTATATGCTGAGTCAGAATCAGCGAGAGAGCGAGAATTGATAATAAAAAATGTGAAAAATAAACTAACAAGGTCGAAACACCATGACAAGTTGTAATTATCGCACACACGATTGAAAATGTCACATATCGAAAAATGTGAAATGTGAACAAGCATTTAAAAAATCATAATATGATAAAATCATATGTACTCTGAAAAATATTGTCAAATTGACATTATTGAAATATATCACAGTCGCATTTTATGTGATGTTCATTCGAATATTTATACAAATATTTCTCCAGCCATTCTCTTCATGCAATGTGATTTTTCTTCGTTTTGTTTATTTATTTTTTTTTTTGTGGTTTTTCTCTCTCTCTTACTCTGACTTTCAAAGATCGCCGCCTACAATAAATATTTGTTAAAAATTGAAATCTGAACAACTACATGCTTCGAGAATATATAGACATAGAGATATACATATTTGTATTTCTAAAATACTCATTTTATCGATATCCTACCGACAATATATATACTTTTTTTTTCTTCACCTTCGCTGTCTGTCTCTCTCTGTCTCTCATTGAGAATGAAAATGCATTACAATAACTAACTACTTTAAAAAGATATTATTTACATGCATACAGATTTTTATAGCTAGTTAGAATTGCTGTTTAGGGTTATTGAGTCAAGGCATTTACATAGCTAAATACAAATATTTGACCTCACTATTTTTTATTCAATGATTTTGCATTGAAATAAGATTTATTAGAGATTCAAAATGACAAATTTTAACGAACTTTTTTACTTTTTAAATTTAACGATCATTTTATTTTTAAATCTCAACCAAGGGAAGACAATTCTAACGTAAGTTGGATGAAAAGAAGTAAAATATTTCGCTCTTTTTTCCAAAATTGAATTTTAAAAACTTATTTAATTTAATTTTTCATGTGCTTTGTGCATTAGAATAAACTTCTTTTCTGTCAATCTTAGACAATTTTAAAAATAACGGTCTTTTTAATTTTAAATCTTCAATTTGTATTTAATTTCATTATTTTGGTGTCAGAATTTAAATTTCTACAATTTATTTAATATACACGCACAAGACGATTTGTCTCTGCAAAAATTTTATGCCAGTTATAAAATATTTTTCTCCGTATACTTTATTCAAACCCTAGGGAACTAATAAATAAATTCTTACAAACCAATGTTTTAAATGCAAAATTTTTAAGGTCAAATTCTAAAATTCTGTAGTAGTAAAAATGCTCCAGTAGTGTTTATAATTGATTTTTTTGATGAAACAAAATCCTTAAAAAAAGAAATTCAAAATTTTATAATAAACTTTTTTGGTATCATTTGAATTTTACTTCATTTTGTTTTCTCTTGGGTCTTTAATCAGAATTACTTTTTATCCTTCTACTATATGTCAGGCAAATATGGCAAATAAAACTTATATCTGTAAAATGACGCATAAAAAGCGAAATCATTCGCAATAGTTTCCATTCCCCTGCTATTTACAATACAGAAAATAAAATGAATCTAAAAAATTCATAATAATAAGCTCCAAAACTAAATGAAATCATAAGCACTGATCAATTTTAATCCTATTGATCAAAGCGACAGTTTAATTCCATTAAAATTTTTTCAAAAAGTTCTCTCTGTCATTTCAATTGATCTCTTTTGATTTCACAGCTTATTGATGATGATTTAATAGCCTCCTCATATAGCACACTTAAAAGGGATGAATAAAAGAGTGGCTTAAAAAGAATCAATTTTACAACAACCAATTATAATATCAAAATCATAAATCCGACCTTGACAGGTTCTTCATGCTCTCTCATTTCCTTCTTTTTTTCTCTATTGTTCTCACACAAAATTATATATTTTCGTTTTCATCATTTAGAATCAGAAAGTGAAAGTGGATCTCATAAAAGTATACGTAAATCATCGAGTATTTCGGACGGCAAGCCAACACGTGTGAGAACGGTGTTAAATGAGAAACAGCTTCATACTCTAAGGTAAAATTAACTTCTTTTCAATAAAAACAATAATTAAGTAAAATTTCAACTTTCAATAGAACATGCTATAGCCAAAATGCTCGACCTGATGCACTCATGAAGGAGCAGTTAGTTGAAATGACGGGTCTATCACCTCGTGTTATTCGTGTATGGTTTCAAAATAAACGTTGTAAGGATAAAAAGAAAGCTATTGCCATGAAAATGCAAATGCAGCAAGAAAAAGTGAGAAAAATTTTAATTTTTTTGTAAATTATTTTTAAATGTTTTGTAATTTGCATACAGGAAGGTCGAAAAATGAGTTATGGATCAATGCAAGGAATACCAATGGTAGCAAGTTCACCAATACGTCATGAATCGCCTCTCAATATGCATGGACATGAAGTGTCAGCAATGTCCTATCAACCACCATGGAAAGCTTTGTCAGACTTCGCTTTGCATGCTGATTTAGAAGGAAGCAATGGACCAGTCAATCATTCACCTGCATTTCAACATCTCATGAATCAGGTAAGAATAAAATTTAATTTTTTTATGCAAATTTCTAATTTTGTGGATTAAAATTAGATGCATGGTTATGATATGACATCAATGAACATGAATCATCATGGACCACAACCTCAACCGCCTCTTGCTCAAATGACAACAATTGACCCTAGTTCACATCATCCTGATAGCACCGATTCGTATGTTACTTACCTCGAGAGTGATGAAAGCACGCAAGGATCTCCTTAATGTGAAATTTTCACTATAGTTTAAACACTTAATGGACTATGATCTAATCGCTTATGAATAACATTGCTATATGTTTGTTTAGCGTTAGAAAATTTTTCTATTTTAACACAAACACGCGCAGGAGAAAAAAATATCATGAAAAAAACTTTTAACTGTTCCTTTGCTCCCTTTTATTATGTGAACTCATGTGAAATTTTAGAACAAAGAAAAAATTATTTAGTGTGATTATTATTGCTCTATCATTTATCTAAATTTGAAAATAAAATTTTTTTGCAGGCGAAAAAAATAAATTACAAAAATAAAAGATAAATTATGATGATAAAAAGATAAAAATTTTATCGCCTAATAAAAATGTGAAGAAATTGCAACGAATAAAAATGTTTTTTGGGATTTGTTTACTTCTTTTTCAGATTTTTCAAAGTTTTTGCAAAAAAGGTAGACCAGACCATCTAAACAATTCAGTGAAAATTTATCAAGATTTGTATTGAGAATAACTTCGATTTACAAATTTTTATAATTTTTAATCAAGAAAAATTGTAAACTTTTTACAATTTAAACCAAATAAAATCATTCAATGAGTTATGATTAATAAATTTCATAATTTCAACGAATTTTGTGCGATATGTGTAGCAGTAATATCTGTTTCCTAACTAGTCTATACCAAAACGGTTTTTTATCAAACTTTTTGTATTAATTTGTTGTTTCTCACTTTAAGACTTGAGTAATAGAAATTATTACCAAAATTCTTTTCCTTTAACGAATTTAACTTAAATAGTCGAATGTAGTATATTCCTGAAATGTTAACAAATGAACAAAAATCATATGTATAGACATTATTGCGTTCTGATGTCCAAAAATCTTTCAGAAATTTATAAAATTATTAGAATACTTTTTTGAAATTATTCGAGTTTGAAATTATTTTAAATTTAGCTAATCGATCAATTAAAACTCAGGCATAAACACACGTTGCTCTTTTTTAAATCTTTATTCGATTTTTCTTAATTTTTTTAGTGAGTCCATGCCTAGAATAAAACTTAGTCAGATTATGTTTTATTTTTTAATCGACTAAAAACTAGTTGAGTGTTAATTTAGTTACGACCTGATAGTTTCACTTGACCGTTAGAGAATTCCGAAAAAGTCTTGGGAAGTGCAAACACGAATTTTCGAAAAATTCAAATTCCAAAAAGATTGTTGACAAAAAGTTTATATAACATCATTTAGCTAATTATTTAATGATCCTCAATTCAAAAGATGTTATTGTTAAACTGAACTAGATATTATTTTACAACATTTCAACTTAAAACTTTAATTAGTTTGATATTTTTATGCAATATTTATTTTCGAAAACGTGTCTTTCAGAAAGGAATGTGAAATTTCGTTTGAAATAAAAATTTCAACGGTCAAAATCTTGAGTGAAACTACCAAGAGTCGCGGCTAAATTAAATACAATTTCGGATTTGGGAAAATATTTCGAAATTAATTTTGATTGGATTGAATTTTCCAACAAAACACTGACCTCCAACAGAAAAATGCGCTTTTAATAAGTCACTGACAGTTATTATTATTGTTTTCTTCTGAATTTTATAGATTCTGTGGAATGTATGTAGCTTGTATGAATTCACTTTAAAAGTCCCTAAGAAGAATTCTGTATAAATTTAGACCAGAAGTCATTTAATGTCCACATGATGGTTTCACAGTTACGCATCTGTCATGTCATTGAAATTTGATCGGTAAGAACATCAAAAAAGTCTTTCTTTTATTCCTACAGCTGAAGAGGAAATAACATAAGAATATTCGTGTAGGCAAAGCTGCAAATATCATGAAAAATTAAATTTATCGCTAATAAAAAGAACAAAGATCGCTCAAACACCTCTTTAAATAAAAACTATTGGCTTTTTTTTCGAACATTTCATTTGTATTTTTTATTTATTTTTAAATGGTTCTTTTTAGAAAAAAAAAATTCCCACAATTATTATACAGAGAAAGAGAGAATTTAACACTTTTTATTTTCTGTTCACATGTAGATGTAAAGTTGCGCGTTAAAAGGTCGAGAAAGAAAAGTAGTTTGCTCAGTTCAGTAGCAGTAGCTGAAGGTTTGTTGACCACCAATTCAATTATTATTTAACAATAGCTCAAACACTTACATCTCGAAAGTGACAGGAAATCTTTTTTAAAATTGATAAAGGAAAGAAAGAAAGAAAAATTTTGATTTTTTGACAAAGTTTTTTATTAAATATAATTTGATTTCTTATAACATCGTAAAAATAAAAGTACAAATTCATGCAAAAAAAATAAAAATTTTATAGCTTTCATGTGGATACATTTTAAATAGTACGACATTGAATTTTGAGAGATTTGATGATTCATCATGCAGCATAAAAAAATGCAAAATTTGCATTCATTGAAAAATCGATATTTCACATATTTTTAAAGCTTTTGATCTCATCCAGGAGGTCTCAACTGATCGTTATTTCTCTTAATTTGAATTGTGCGCGCTTGTCGTTTCCCCATAATTTTCCTTTAAAAAGTTCGTTACGAAAATTGTAATTTCTGAGAAAATTGCAAATGCAGTTTACATTATTTACTAAATTGAAAAGAAATCATTCAAGAAAGCTTTAAAATGCTAAAGCAATCAAGTTTAAAGCAGTAATTATTAACAAAAACAACAAAATAAAAATTTTAGCGCTTTTTTCTCAAAGAAATTCTGAAGTATTTTGTAGCTAAATGCGTTAATTCAAATTCAATTTTCGAATAAAATAACCGTCAACTTTTCGAGTTGAAACTCCTGAGATCTCATATGTCTTTAATTAAGCAATTTCAATTCCATTTGTCAATATACAGAAGCTGTTGCTCTTAAAAACTTTTTGTACACATAAAAATTTTACTTTTCTTTCTTTAAAGAGTCTTGAATGAATCTTTTTCAGTTCACATATGTGTGTCAACGCAATTTAATAGAGAGAATTTTCTCACTTTTTATTAATTTATGATTTTTAACAACATACCGTTCTGCTTTGATTAAATTTAGGAATGTCTCTTTCGGATGTCATCAAAGTGACTTAAGTGATTCACATACATGTAGGTTAGTAAAGTGTGAATGAATCTATTTAAAATCATTTATTATCACTCGAAATTTTTTGAAATTTATTTTTAACGGTTTTTTAATTTTCAAATTTAAAATACCGTTAATTGATTTTTTTCGCATGAAATTTTCTCTCTCAATTTCTTTTTTTGCATAAAATGTTCCACAAGAAAAACTTTCTCTTTATGAATCTCAATAGATGTTTACCTGATTAACAATATCAATGCATGTTGGTGAATTCATCATTTCATTGCTTTTAGCATCGGCATGTATGGCAAGATCCGAAATCATTTTCCATTGTGGCTGGAATGATGAAACTTCAAAACTCTGCACATTAAGCGGCAATTCTTCATTTCTAATAGGACTCGTTGCAATCAATGGTATGCCATGCATTCTTCCATAGCCAATTTGTTTCATTTCTTTCTCTTGCTCCATTTGAATTTTTAATTGATTTGCTTTCTTGTTTTGTTTGCAACGCTTTATGTGAATGAAATAGAAATTAAAATTATTTTTTATAAAATTCTTTCAAACTTACCTTGTTCTGAAACCATACACGTATAACTCTTGGTGAAAGTCCCGTCATTTCTACCAACTGTTCCTTCATCAAAGCATCAGGTTTGGGATTCATTTGAAACCAGGTTCTGTGTATATGCAATGTAAACATAATTAGTAAAAAATGTGTTTCTTTCAATTGTCACTGCAAAGCTAATTTTTTTTCTCTTCTTTTGCTATGCATCAATGATAGTTTGGTATGCATGAATGTGTTAATTAAAGAACAACTTTTTTCTCTCTTTCCTATTTTGTTAAATAACTTACGTCAGTGTGTGTAATTGCTTCTCATTGAGTACCGTTCTCACACGTGTTTTTCCATCATTTGAGCCTAGCGGTTTACCTCGAATACGCATATTTTTATGCGATCCCGACTCACTCTCAGAGTCTGTAAAAGAAAAAAAACATAAAAAAATTCATTCAATAAAATGTTTCGATTTAAACTTAACACAACACACAATGTACACATAAAATGTAGATATATTTGCAATGAAACATCTGTCTATGTATTTTTATTTTATCGCATTTCACCTAGTTTTATTTTGTAGGCAAATAAATGTTGTGATTAAATATTGATTTTCTTTAACTGCGATAGCTATTGCTAATTTAAATTGATTGAAATAATTATACTGTGCAGAGTTAACAAGTGAATTAATCTCAGTAGCTTTAATTGATTGATTTTCATTTTATTTTATTTCAGATCTGCATAAACTTTTTTTTTTGCGCTTTTAATAATTTAAATTTAACAAATAAACAACTTTAAAGGAAGTTTTTTCTAGATATGGATCAATTTAAGCCAGAGTTGCCAAGCTGCCTTTGGTTGCCAGCAGCCAGTGGATGCCGGCATCTAGCTGCCGGTTGCCTATGGAAAATTTTAAAAATATCTTTAAACAAATAAAAGACTGTCAACTTATAAAATTTGAAATCAATATTTATTAAGATAATTTATAAATGATTTTGTTGTGTAAAAAAAACTTTTGAAAAAATTATAAGCCTGCCAACTCTAATTTAAGCTAGTATTTCGCGAAAATTTTAAAATAATATAAAATAAACAGAAATTAGTTTTTAATAAAATTTGAGATCAAATTCATTAATATTCTGTCGGACTAAATTTTACTTTAAAACGTTGATTTGTCACGGGAAAATACATTCTTAATATATCTCTAAGCGTTAAAATTACTGACTTTTTTGTCAGAACTGTTACCCCTTAATTCATTTTAAATTTGAAAAAAAAAACCAGAGCCCGAAGTCGACTAAATTTAGTCAACTAAAGATATAATTTTTTAGTCGACTTCGAGCTCTGGAAAAAACCATTGAAAATTTTCAAAAAATCATTTTAAAGCTAAGATTTCACTTAAATTTTCTTTTTAAAGCACAAAATAAAGAAATCTTCTTAAATCTTATAAAACATTCACTTCTTTATAAAAAGAATAAAGAAACTTTTTAACAACAACAACAACCATTGCAAAGTGATAAGAAAAAGAGAGGAGGGATATAAATACAAGTATTAAAGAGCCGACACCACCATTAAAAGTCATAAATCATATCGTAAGAAAAAAAAACTACTTAAATAAAATTCACTTTGTATGAGATTTCATTCGTTCTCTCTTTTAATGTCTAATAAGAAGAAAAAGAGTGAGAGAGAAAAAGATATATCTGGTTGAAAGATAAGACATGAAAAGCAATCACAATAAAAATAATAATAATATCGAGACTTCTAAGCGAACACTTGTTTTTTTTCCAAATGCTTTGAAGTCGATACTTATTATTAGTGCAAGCGAGCGAGAGAGAGAGAAAATAAATCATAAAGCTCTGCTTTTATCTCGCACAATAAATTTGAATTTTGTGTGTTGTGCACTTAAGGCAAGTTGTTAAAAAAATTGAAAAACTATCGAACAACTCTCGTTCCCTCTGTTTTGGAAAATTTTCATTTTCGTAGACGATCACATATATATGATAGAAATGTCAATGAGCTGTCAATTATTTTGTAGTAAACACTCACCCGACATAGAACCAAACTCGCTTAAATTATTGTTGCTACCCGTCAGTTTGCAATTTGCGTCTGGGAATTCATTTCCTGATGAATCCATTTCTGAATTTGCTAATTTATCAAGTGCATCGTTGTCCATTTTGCAGAAAAGCGAATTTCCATCCCTTAATGCAAATTCGTCACCTTTATTGAATTATCATTAGGAAAATATAATTTTTGGCCATAAAATTGAAAACGAGTTATTGATAAAATCTCACCTGGATTTAAATGACGTGAGCAGGCGGTGCATCGAAAGCATTCGATATGATAAATTTTGCTCTTCGCTCGCATCACAAAGTCGTTTTTACAGAATGAATTTCCGCACTTATCACACTTGGTACCAAACAGTCGAACGTAATCGCGCTTGCAGTATGTCTTGCCATCGCGTACAAAACATGTACAACTTTCATCCAAGAACTGACGACACTCTTGACATTTGAGGCATGCTGCATGCCATTCCAGATCTGGTGCAACTTGTAATATATATTGATCGTGAATTTGTCCTCCGCAGCCTACACAATGCGAATAATTTTGTTTCTCTGAAATTGCAGATAATGGTTGTGCTTGTAATATTAATACGATAAGTCTTGTAAATTTGTCATTTTTATATTGTTGTTCAATGAGATGGAAGAATTATTATCGAGATAAGGACAAAAGAATTATTTTTCTTACAATTTAATATTTCATATTACACTAAATTAAACCCTGATAGCTTCACGCGATTGTTAGAGAATTTTAAAAAGACTTGGGAACATAACTACGATTCAGAGTTGTTATAACAAGTAAAATTTTTATTTTAAGATATAAAAGAAAATAGCTATCCAAGCAGATTCTAAATGTTAACAAGTAATTGTAACAAATAATATCTTAGTTCTAACCAAAGAAATTTGAATGAAATTTGACTAATTAAGAAAATAGAGTATTTTTACAGGCAAATTGCCTGTTTTTAACAACTCTGCTATGATCTTGTTAATACCAAAGACATTATTTCATTTCTTTTCAGTTTATTTAAAACTTTAATTATTTAATTTTATTTCAAAACTAATTTTTGATAACGATATTCAAAAATTCAAATTTAACGGTCAAAATTTTAAGTGACTCTTCTAAGTTATAAACAAACAATTTATTTTTGATAAAAATCTTGAAAAATTGCTTATTTACAAATAATATTCAGTACAGACTTACTATATCTGATTAACAACGATAGAATGAAAGTAAACAAAGTAATTTTTAAAAAGTAAAATAGATATTTGCAATGATTTATTGACATTTAAATTTTCGCACCAACACAAACAATCAAAGAAATTTCTCTTCAATTTTGAAAAACTAACTCAATTTTCTTTACTGTAGAACTAGATAAACTCAATATATATCTTATATTCTTTCTTTTTAAACTAATTTCAGTCATAGAATAATAAAAATTGGAAGAAATTTTTGCAAAATAAAATTCTTTGTTTACATTCTTTATTCTTTCAACATTGTTAACGTAGACGTCTACGTAGATTTACTCATAGATTTGTTTACGTAGACAAAATTGTAGACCGTAAATGTACCACTGCTTTATTCTCTAAAGATTATTCAAATGATGATTTTTGCTTATGAATATTTTATAATGCGCATATAAAAAGGATCAAATGCAACCAAATTACTTATTCATTCAGCAAAAAGAAAACTTTTTTTTATTCCAAGGATCAGTGTTGAAGATTTGAGTGAGTAAATCAATTCGGTAGAAGGTTTTATGTTGACCGCAAAAGAAGAAAAGCGAAAAGAATCTTAAAACTGGTCAATAATGTCAAAAATGTTTACCGTCGGTGTAGACTGGAGCGCATTTGTGTGTGCTACCTAAATAGATTAAAGCGAGCGCCTCCATTCATGTAAATTGAAATCGATAAATCTTAAAGACTTCTTGTAACTTTTTTCTTTCCCCCGATTGCTGCTTTAAATAACAACAAATCACTGTCAATCGATATTACATTTCAGCTACCGAAAACAAAATTTTAATTTCTGCAGTCAAGCAAACAGTCAAAGTGAGCGTGTGAAGCATAGCAAAAGAGGACAGAAAAAAAATATATTTAAATTTTATTCGCAAATTCGCTAAAAAAGTGATATGTAGAAGAGTCATTAAGGAGGGATATAAGAGAACATGGATTCACGGCATCGCTATAATGAAAATCTTTACAGATTGTGTACACAAACTTGATTTTATCTCGCCGGTAAATCTTTAAAGGCAACCCATGTGTTGCTCGTTGCTCTCTTTACGTTCATTTTTCTTCTCTTTTTCTCTCTCTCTTTGAACAGCATTCCTTTTACACACTGATTCTGGCTTTGATCATTTTCTTATTTTGAATTTTTTTACTCTTTTTTCAACATGACTCAATATATATATTTGCATAGTGTTGGAAAACACTAATCTTTTTTTTTCACAAAAGAAAATGCCAAAAAATCCAGAATACCAGACTCAGCTGATAAACAGAGATTCTCTCTTTCTAAGAAAATGATGCAAATTTCTAAGAATAAGTTTTCGAATTCAAGCGAAGGCGAAAAAGAGTGAAAGAATGGCAAAGCATACCTGAATTATCGACGTAAGATGACAGAATGAAGTGAGAGAGAAAAAAAAAACAAACATAAAAATAAAAATTTCTTTGAAGTCCATGAGTTTTATTGTTATATTGGTGCTTTTAAACATAAACCGGTTGCTGTGTACACCACACACATTAATTTGATGGAATGGAATGGCACAAGAAGGTGTTTTCTCCACAATTAGCGATAACAGAAGAATTTCTGCATGTTGACAAAATTCATTCTTCATTCTTAAGGATCTACCACATTGATGTCCCTTTTTAACCCTAATGACATCATATAGCTTCTCTTATGAGAGTGTAATTAAATCAAATAGAATAAATAAACAGTCATTAATTACTGAAACAGCTACAAAATATTTCTTTTTTGTCTTTCGCTCGCCTCTCTCTTGCTCTTTTTTGTATATCGATGCCGCATACTGAAGGTAGAAAACAACCGACAAAATGAAAAAGTCACTCGCACGATCTAAAGAATTACCGCATTGGAAGAAACGACACGATCAACCGAAAAATGCTTCTTATATATTCTAATTTTTATTTTATTTTAGCGGCATCATTATCACTTTTTTATATTGTCTTTTTACTTCTCTCTCTCGCTCGCTCGCTTACTTATTTTTGTTGTTGTTGGTGAATAAAATAAAATTTAAATCATTCTTTTTCTTCTTTTACTGTTTGAGGTTGCGCAGTGGCAAAAAAAAGAGACCGGAAGGAAAAAAAGAACTATGCAATAATTGAGGAAATAGTCAGCTGATGATTTTATGGCAATGGCAAGGTTCTAATGAGTTAAAGACATACATTGCCATGGTGCAGTGATAATAAGGTAAATAATTGAAAGAATTGGCGTCTTAAAGACTGACTGAGAAGCTTTTTGTTTGCATAAAAATTTCAAAGAATTATTACAACCATAAAGGTGCGTCTATAACCAATACATTGACCAGTTTTTTTTCTTGTCCTCGCTTTTGCAGAACAAATTTGCTTTTTATCTTTTTCATTTACTGCATGAATTCTTGAAGTTATAGAAAATTTATGCAAGTCTATTTGTCAGTTAGGGTGCCATAAATGATTTTTTTTTAATTTTGGCGACCACACCTTGGTCACAAAAATCCTTCTAAAATGCGCTCAAAATTCTACATTGGACTTCAGTCGAATACAGAAGAGAAGAATAAATAAATATACACATTTTTTCGCTTTTATACTTTTTTTTTCTCTCTTTTTCCGAGCCATCATCATGCGACACGGGCGCCTTTCAAGCCCGAAAAAAAGACAAACTAATCTTATCTTGGCGCGACATTTTTATACGACTGTGATTGTTCACTCCATAGTATGGCATGGTAAGAGGAGAAAAAAAGGCAAGAACAAAAACAAGTAATTGGAGATTTATCAGAAAGGAAAGAAATAGGAAATATTGAAAGAACCACAAAATAATTCGAGATAATTCTGGGTGAGATTTAAAGAAATAGTCTTCTGTTGAGTCATGCTTTTTACCTAGTCTCAATACTCACTTATATTTGCTGCTAATATGGGATGAATGTCTTCATGACAATTGATTTGCTGCTGCTGCTGTTGATGATGCTGATGATGATGATTCATAATTAATCCGTTATTGCAATAATTATTTATTCCAATTGGTACTTGGTTATGTTGACTTATTTGGCTTTCAATCACTGCCATTACATTCACAAATTTAAACTAATTTTTATTTTCTTCTTTTTTACTGTCTTATCAAATGTTAGTTTTTACTTTTACGCTTTTTCCACATAAACTTTTGCATCTTTTTTTTGTTAAACTATTTTCCATGCTTAAAAAGTTTCATCACATTTTTCTTCTCAAATATTTTTTGTTTTGGTTTTGATCTGCAGGTGAAAAAGTTTTTATATTGTTATCATGAAGTTCATTGAACGAATGTTTTTTAATAGCGATCTATCTCGTGAGTGAATACCATTAAAAATATTGCGTAATGGCGAATTTTACTGACAACGCATCAAAAATCACTTCATAGAATTTGACAGACAGTTCTTCGTGAACATTTTTTATTTTCAATTTCCATGAGAAACTTCAAGGTATGAATTTTGTTAATAATGAATTTCAGTTTGGAACAAAAGCTTTAACAAATGACAAAACACATAAAGTTTAATAGTTACAAAATGATTCTTTACTTAAACAATGCCGAATAGAATTTATTTTAGCTTTTCAAATTGTAATTTTAGAAAAATATATTCTGCAGAACATTTAACGACTTTTCATTTAAAATCATTTATAGAATTAGTTTCTTTAATTATTCAGAAAGAAATTTTAAAATTATTGTAAGAAATTATTGAAAATAAAGCAAAATATCATGAATTGAATTTTATCAATCATCAATATCAATCAAAAGTTATGAAGAGAGTATATTACAAGCTTCTAGCTTATGTGTTCATCATTTTAAACAATTTATGTATAAAACTTTCTGAGTAATTGTAATCTGCCTATAATCAAGGTATATGAACGACTTTACTTGCTCATTTTAAACTATTATCACCCAAATTGACTCGTTTACGTATCATTTTTGGTTCTCACGTAAAACAAAAGTAAAGAGGTAATTTTTTGAATTTCGAAACTTTTTTAAACAAAACTTCGTGAAATTCTAAAAATGTATACCGAGAAAAACACTTTATAAGTTGGATTTCATAAAGTGATATTATGCCAGAAAAAAATTATTAGACTCATACAACTTTTTTAACATTTATAATTTTTTTTATAAAACTAAGAAAGTTTGCTTTTTAGGACTCATAACTATGCCTTATTGGCAGAAACTTTATGCCAGTTAAAAAACTTTTTTCTCTGTGAACTAGAAAATTTTCTAAGATACAAAAGTTTGTATGGAAAAAATTTTATGCCTCATTAATTGCTTTATTAGATCTACCGTGTTCTCTTTATTATAAGAGCCGGCTCTTATATTTGAGAATAAGAAGTGCAAAAATCGAAAGAAGTGAAAATTTTAAAAATGTGCTTAGTTCGAATATACGAGCCGGTTCTTATAATAGAGGGAATACGTTAATTTTATGATAATTAAAAAGTTTTTTCTCTATGTAACTAATGTAAATTAAAGTTTTATTAAAAATTAAAGCCGTCTTCCCTCAAATATAAGAACATATCCTTGTATTCGAATACAAAGAAAAATTTCCTTTTATTTGAATTTTTGAAATAAATTTCGATTGAAATGACTCAAATTTGAAGTTGTTTAAGTTTCGACAAACTCCAGAATGATTTATTATTGCGTAATTAGTCTTTTACGATAATCAAAACAATGAATATTGACTGAAGCTTCAAATGTTTATTTTTAATTTTTTTTGATAAAGTGTCGACCATTAAGTTACAATTAATTACATTTTTAGATAATATAAGGTGATAACGAGGCACCAGAACGTTGTCTGTTCATTAATTTAAATGCTCATCAACTGAATGCCTCTTTCTTATTATTTTATGCAACGAAAATTTAACGAAAGTTTATTTTACATCATTTGAATATTAAAAAATTCGTGCTTACCAAATTTTATTTGAAATTAAAATGAACAAGAAAAATTTTAAAAGAATTATTGAAAACTCGTTATAAAATAATTTAAAAATTTTAAATTTAAAAAAACCGTTATTTTGAAGTAATCATAAAATCATTTAAAAGACTAAATTTTCAGTTTTAATCATAACAAGAACTCAATCAGTCTTTAAAAGTTCATTGAACTTTAATATTTATCATTTGGGACTTTACATTCAAATGCAAAAGAGTAATAATTGAATTGCATTAATTGCAAAATTCTTTGTAAAAAAATATAAAAACATGAAATTCAAATTACTAAATCGTCATTGTAAGGTTTTCTAATTCCCACTAACTAAGTTCAGTTTCTTTTAAGTTATGCCGAAATGAATTATATTTAGTAAATAGAAACATGTGAATTATTATTACAGTGTGAACATGTCCATAATAGGCAATTAGCTTTTTTATTTATAAATTCTAACACGCCTAATATGAGCGCACAAAATCGATTTAAAAAATAAAAATTTTATTATTTCACTTTTAAAAATGAGCAAAAATAAATTTTTATTATCATAATTTTGCATTAGAGCCCTTTTTTGATAAATAAATAAGAAAAATCAATGTGTTAGTGTGTGTAAGCATATAAATACAGCACACATTACACATACACACACAAAAAAGCTTTTCACCCTTCGATGATATTTGATGACTGAACGTCGACGATGACGATGATGATTTTACAAAAAAAAAAGTTTTTGTTGTATCACATCAAAGCAAAGAACTTGGAAAGGAATTTTTTATCACTTCAAAATATAAAACTGCTAAAATTAATAACCTTCTTGCCCTGCCAGTCAGCACTGAACTAAAAACATTGAAAATAATTTTTCACGGCAATTTTTTTTATCATCCATCCTATTCTATACATTTATGTATATTTTCAGAGCAGCTATAGTCGCTCTCTTCTCGCACATGCGTCGACGAACGAGAAAGAGACAAACGAGTAAACGCTTGAGACAGCAGAGCTGCTGAAAAAAACCAGCCATGGTTTTTTTTACAGTGGGTGGCGTGTGTTCTCTCTCAAGTCAAGATAGAATGAGGCAGAATTGCTGATGCGCATGTTCTCGACATCTTCTCATCATCATCGTTCTTTCCACGCTCGCATTAAAGTTTTTTCTTTAAAGTTAACTTTCATGAAATATTCAGCATCACTTAAATTGTGCTTACTTCTATAAAAGATTCTTTAAGATTATAAGCCAGTATTATGAGCACACAAAGAAGAAAGTGGATGATATTATAATGCCACGATCGTGGATTATGGTTTTCTACCTTTAGTTAAACTACTTCTTTTCAACAGTAGAATCTTTTGAGAATTATAAAAAGAAGATTCATGAGACATTTTTAAGCAAATATTCGTCGTCGAGTTGTCAATAATTGACAGATTTTCTTTCTTTCTCTCGCTTCAGACTATTTTGTGCTAAATTTAAAGAGTTTATCGAACTCTTTTGGATTTCTTCGTTTTTCGAGTGATAAATTGAAGAATAAACATAAAATTTCTTTGTAAAAAGTTTTATTTTTGGAAGCACTTTCTTCTTTTAACTTTAAAAATAACGACATAAAAATTTTGAAATATTTAAAAACTAAAAACCGTTACAAAACAATAAAAAATTTATTTCTCAGTTCAATAAAATGATTTGAAATTCAATCAAATCATAAAAAAAACTTCCATCCATCAAATAAAATGCTACTCAACATTAAAAACCTCTCGCTCACACTCTTCAGCATGCATTAGTACACACCGCAACAATAAAATCCATATTCACATAAAAAGAATATCAATATTCCGTCACTCAAACTCATTTATGAATGCCTAATGCAATTTTCATTACAAATCATTTTGAAAATTTGTGTGTAGCGTCGCTTTTTACGCATACAAATACGGAACATATCTTCCTGTTATATATATTTAAAGTACGATCGATATCCATTAAGAAAATTAAAAAAAATGTTTCCATTTTCCTCCCATACACTTACATTATATGAATCGTCGTCGTCGTCGTTGTATTTTATTTCCATTGACTGAGGTGAGGGTGGCGGCGGTGTCAGAGATAGAATTCAAGTCATGCTTTTTGTTTTCATTGTTAGAATGAGAGAAAATTTTAAAATCTTTAGTCATCGATTGTGATAATTATTTAGAGAATTCTTTGAAGAAGATTTTTCAACATACTAAATGCTATAACGAATTTCAGGAAGCCAATTGTCCAAAGTCATTGAGTGAACATTAAAATTTATTACAATATCGACACTTATGCTGTAATTTTTGCCCAATCAAATGTTCACTTATTGCGCAACGAGATAGAAAACATTTATGGATTTCAATAATAATATTTCGCCTCACATCGTTCTTCTTAAGCACCAACAAATAATAAATATTGACTAGCGTTGAAAGAAGCAGTGAATTGCGATGGAAATTGATTATTCTGCACGAATGCCCATCAATCGAACAAGTAATTGATTTGCGCACGATTTTAAACACTTTAGTCGATTACTAAAGTGGGATAGAATTAGTGAAAATGAGTGTGTGATGTTGGAAAATTAAGCGAGAGAAGAAGTCTAATCAAAATTGAACAGATTTTTTCATTAATCAACATATTGAAATGAATTTCATTTATAAAACATAAAGAATATAAAATAACGAACTTTAGAAATTTAAATTTTTCGTTATAACGAAAATTACAATAAAAATGTAAACAAAGATTTACAGAATTCAATTATTCTTATTTAAACTCTTATTTACAAAGAAATCAATTCAAGAATTTTAAAGAAACTAACTACGATACAACTGTCAAATGCCTTATAAAAACAGAATTTAAAAGGACATTTTTCGAAAAATATTTTTAACGAACACAAAACTTAACGAAACTTGCAAAAAATTTTAGAATCTTTCGTTAAAGTTATTTTTCCTTTAAACTTTTCTTTTCCAAGAATAATTTAAACAGAAACCAACAATCAATCAAAACCAGAAGACTTTTATAGTCTTTAATCAAAGTTTGATTTAAAAAATAAATTTTCAAGGCTAGATCGTTGATCTTAAAACAATAAATTTTCGTTTCATATTTTCATGATTATTGCATGTGAAATTAAAGTCACTCTCACGAGTGATTATCGTAAAAGCGGCAAATTTATAGCCTATAAATCTCCACTATGAGCTGACCACTAATTAACTTCGAATTTACTGCCACATTCAAAGCCTTTCGTGTTCATAAAAATTTATCGCCATTTTTTTTAAAAAATCTTCGCCTTTTCTTTCATCTGACAATTAATTTCCTTAGCACACTTTAAGAAGACGCCAGCATGGAAATCATAACTTATCCATGTCGCCTTCTTTCTTTGTTCTGTAAATAGTCAGATTGCATTACAACTTTGTCACTTAAGAGTACTCGTCGTGAAGATGAAGGAAGAAATTTAAAATCTTTTTCAAGAGCAACAACAGCGTGGCAGCAGAGTGAACAACAGTTAATTTAATAAATCCATAAAAACATTAGTGCTCATGCTGCACTATTTATATTTCTTCGTACACATTTGACTCACAACGGCGCTCCCTAAATTTACTGATTTTTCCTTCCTTACCCTTCAGACAGCAAGCTATAGAGTGAGTAGAGTAATATTATGGGTAAGTGTATGAAATTTTTTCTCGTTCTACCACGGTAGGGGTGTTTGACTGTAATCAAAATTGATTGATATTTATGAGATTTTATTTCGCTGTTTTGTGCATGATCATTTCTGGCTTTTGCAGATTTCTTCTTTCAATTTCATTGTCGCAGTTGGAGTGTATCATAACAATCTAATGAATATGAGCATGTGGCAAGCCGAAATATTCGTAAATACATACAATTGAGGGGTTGGCATATATTAGGTAATTACAATGCATAATCGCCATGTGGATTAAAGCAATTTCTTTACTACTGCTGTTATTTGTTGTTATGTTGTTGTTTTTTTTTTTTTTTCAATCCATCTATTGTGGTCAATGTGCATAGATCGATTTACAAAAAATATTTCTAAGAGGTGTGTCATTCCTATTGTGCCAAAATTTCTATTATTTGTCGGTTCTCTTTTATAGCGTAAAATCTCTTTTTTGAGAAAGAAAAGAAAGAAAGAATTTCTTGCCGAGTGTCTTTAATGTTGTCAGATTAGATCTCATGAGATGGCAGCTTCACTCTTCGTCTCACTTTGTGAATTAATGCAATTACAATGGTCATAGTTTCACAAGCACTACGAAATTGCAGATTTCCCGTCACTTTTTCACTCTCTTGAAACTCTCAAGAGCCATATAAATAAATAACCATTAAAATTCATCAAATTCAATTGCTGACCCCTCCATAACGGATAGAAATTATTCAATTGAATAAAAATCATTTTTCTTTTGCCATCTACAGCAATAGTTTTTCTTTTCAAACTTCCGGATATTAGGCAAGAGATTTTATGATTCTCTCTCTCTCTTCCGATTCTTTATTTCCATTTTTCTCATTTCTCTAATTTGTTTTTCATTGTCGAATTGGAAAATCATCCTCATATCTTCCTTCCTGTGTGTTTGCGTGCGTCATTGTTGATATGTGAATAAATGGCAATGCATTCAGTTCGATTTATAAATTTTCTATCTTTTTGTGTTTTGTGTGAGAATCATTTTTATGTCAAATTTATAGTCTTATTTAGTTCATTAGAATGCAATTTTTGTAACGAATTTTTTTGATTTGATTGAAAAGTCGTTAAAATAATTGAAATGAATTTCAAAATCAGTGTTGTTATTGTAAACGTCTACGGTCTACAACTTTCGTCTATGTAGACAAAATTTACGTGTAGACTGTAGACGATCTACGTAGATATTCATACATTTGTTTACGGTCTACATGTAGATTTTGTCTACGTAGACGAAAGTTATAGACCGTAGACAAAAACTTTCGTCTACGTAGACAAAATCTACAGTAGAATCAACGTAGATCGTAGACCGTAGACGTCCACGATAACAATACTGTTCAAAATTAATGTTTTCATAATTTAAGTGAATCACTTAAAACCTTATTCAGAACAGTTGTTTACTGATTCTAATTAAATGCAAACAGCTCTCACTCTTGCTTATCTAATCGCAAACACGAATAAAAGAGTTCATAAAATTTTTTTTCAACATATTCGATTAGTTAATCAGACTTCAACGACATAATTAACTCGTA
>JACWBX010003388.1:0-14525 GCA_014622435.1 Polypedilum pembai
GCAACCATTAAAGTAACTGAATTTCCACCAAGGGAATCTTGTAACAGACGTGTCAATTTCGAATCACGATAACTAATATAACCACCACTTGAGCCACCACCAAGAGCTGAGATTACATTTCCCAAAGCTAAAAGTCCTTGATTAATTTTTACTCCTTCTTTAAATCGTGTTCCTGTAGCTTTGGTCTTTTTAGATCTTTCGCTTCCAGCCAAATCGACGAGTGTGAATTTTGCTGATGTACTTTCACTTCCATCAAGCTTTTGTGATCTAACATTAACGACAAAAATTGCATGACTGCGACTAGACACATCATTCATTGCCGTTGCTCCAACAGTTCGTTTGCTGCCTCCCAAAATAAGACAATTTGTCGCTTTATTCTCATCATTTGCAGGTATTTCACAGAGTCCATTGATGATGATTCCTTTTGTACCATCCTCTCGAATATCGCAAACTGATTGCTCTCTTGGTCGATCAGTTAAGAGATCAAAAAGAACTTCTTGATATAATTCCATAAATGAACACGAAACAGCAACTGTGTAGTTATTTTCCATTTCTTTGACAGTTTTAAATATGTCTTTTAAAGCTCTTGGAATTATTCCTACTTTGTTACCATCCCATTCTCCATCAAAAACTGTTCCCATTGTATGAGTTTTACCAGAACCTGTCTGACTGTATTTGAGTATGTTAATATTAAAATTATATTGATTAATATAAAAACTTACCCATAAGCTAAAATTGTCACATTATATCCTTCAAAGAGTTTGTCTAAAATCGGAGTAATGCATTCGTTGTAAACTTTATCCTGTGTATCTTCCGGCATAAAAACATTGTTGAAAGTGTAAGAATCTTGAGTCTTGCTGTTTGAATCGCCAGTAATTGAAATTTGAGGTTCATTTGGCGTCTTTTCAACGATTTGCACACATCCACGACTTATTTCGCGTTCAACTAAAGGCCTTACGCGTACTGCAACTTTAACACAATCAGCAGATGACATTTTTGATTCTGTTTTTAAAGAAAATTCATAAGTGCAAATTAAATAATATGATTTTTAGTAAGAAATATTATTATTTTTACCTACCTTTAAGTTATTATTATGAATTAGATAATATTGTTTCTTGCTTCTTAAAATTGTTCGATATAATAGTGAATTAATGTCTTAAATAAAGAAAATATAAATTGTTGATCGTCTTTGTGCAAAAAAATTTCAGTTATTTTGAAATGATCGTTAAACAATTTGATTTTTTAGCACTAAAAAAGGAATAGGAAACTTTAGTACAAAAAATGGGGCCATATACTTTGAAAAAATAGACATTTATTGTTTACAGCAAGATGAAAAAGTTTCAAGTGAGTACCTTGCTAATCAAATTAAAATATATTACTAGTTCTTGAAGTGATCTGCAGTGATTTTGATTTTAAATTAAAGTGCTAAAATTCACAATTTTTACCGCACTTTTATTTTTGTTTATTTATTTACAGTATCCTGCTGATATGAGCTATGATATAAAATGGATTTATCCAAAAATGCGTAAGTTGAAAAATTAAATAAGAAATTTACTGAAATATGAGTAAAATTCTAATTGTCAACAGAAAACCCCAATGCTCTCTTCCGTGCAGTGAGTAAAGGAGTAATAGGTGCAGTAGGATTGTTATCAAGAATTATCGTAGGTAATGGTAAAGGTATTGTAAAAAGTTCCCGCTCATCAGCATTAAGCTTGTTCTCATATTTTAATAATAACGTCATTAAGTTAACTCGTGCATGAATTTTCATGTCCTTCAATGAGAATATTGCTAATCATTGAATACCTCTTATCTATTAAAATGTGATTAAAAATTCATTTTTACATTTTTTTGACCTATGAGCCTTTTTTTTCTTTCATTTCTTTTATTATACTCTTCCCGATCTAAGTTCTATTGAATAGAACAAGGATTTACAACAAAGATGTGTTAGAGAACATCGTTGAGAATAGACCAAAAAATCAACCTCTACTTACTTACAGCAATCATTATTCGTAAGCTCATTTATTTATTGATTTTTTTTGACAACATTATTGATTTTTTCAATTTCTCAATTCTATAGATGTTGTGATGATCCTGGTATATTTGGATGTTTGAAATTGAGAAATGTATGCAGTCCGAATCGAATAAGATGGTCTCTTGCTGCTCATGATATATGCTTTACAAATTTTTGGCATTCAGCGTTTTTTATGTATGGCAAGTGCATACCAGTAATTCGTGGTGGAGGTATGAAAGAGTACTTTATAATTTTCATTTCTTTAATATTATTTAAATATTTTTAAATTTAGGTATTTATCAGCCTGCAATTGATATGTGCATTCAAAAATTAAAATTAGGAGAATGGGTTCACGTTTTTCCTGAAGGGAAAGTCAATATGGAAAAAGAATATCTTCGATTGAAGTGGGGTATAGGAAGGATTCTCAAAGAGCTTTATCCGATTCAACCAATCATTATTCCGATTTATCATATCGGAATGGACGTAAGTAAAATGTTAAAATATTTTATGCTTTGATGCATAGTATTTTTTTTATATTTTTTTAGCATCTTCTTCCAAATTATCCTCCATATTATTTACGCTTTAATAACAAGCTCACTTTCAATTTTGGGAATCCAATTGACATAAGCGATATAATGAAGAATATTTTTGATAATAATGTGGATGATATTACAGCTCGAAAAATGATAACTGATAAATTACAAGAAGAACTTCACATTCTTAGAAGAGAAACTGAAAAACTTCACTATGATTCATAGCTTAATTTTTAATGAAAAGAACAATTGAGAAAAATCATATCTAGTCCAAAAATGGTTGACAAACGAGATTCAATAGATTATTCAAAAAAGTTTACAGACGATACTTGAAGCGTAGATAGTTAGCCAAAAAAACACCAATTCCAAAAGAATTTGCCTTGCATGTGGCATTTAATTTAAACTTAATTTTATTTTTAAAACCTCTTGTTGACTAAATAATGAATTAGATTGACTATAAATAATTTCCCATTTTCCGGGTTAAATAAAAATAATTGTTAAAAGAAGTTTATCAATTTTTATATTTTTTTTCTTTATTCATGAACAATAATTTTTTAGTCACATTTATACCAAGGCACTCATCTAAAACACATTTTAAAGTACCAAAAATTTTTTTTTCTCCTCAAACCATATGGCACTTTTCAAAAATAAAATCCGTTCATTTCTTTACAAGCACCTTTTCAAGGACATAAAATTATTTTAAAGAACATAGTTCATACATAAAAAAGTAATTAAAATTATTTTCTATCATAATTTTACATTTGATTTGTAATTTTTTTAACAGTTACATATAGAGAGAGATTATTTATGCATAGGTGGATAATAATATTGTTTTGGTGAGATATTTTGCTTTGTAATGTATGAAAATTTAAATTCACATGTAAGTGTATATATTGAAGCATTATCATTTAATTGTTTCTTCTCAGTCTTTCTAACAAAAACTTTTTACCACTTCTTTACTTCTTTTTTTAAGTCTATTATTGCTTAATCCTATGAATCAATGAAATTACACTTAATTTTTTCAACTGAAACTGAAATGGAGATTAGGATAAGACAGATTCATGGATTAATTTAAATTTACCACGTACAAAAATTATAATATAAAGTCATAGAGGTATAAAAATAATTATAAAGTTGCCTACATAGTAATAGTCGTAAATTTCGTAAAAATTTATCGTTAATAATGAAAAACATTAAATTATTGATTCGTAATAAAAAAATTTCGTATTCATCTCATTTTCATTGTGACAAACCGAAAAGCTTCAATGCATTGAATGCAGTACTAAGTGCTATATCTTCAGGTTTTTTATTCATAAAGGCCGCTATTAGTTCGACTAAAGCAGGAAGGCAACATGGTTCATTTCGTTGAAATGTGCAATACCTACATATAAAAATGTTTAAATATAATAAAGCAATAATAATGAAAATAGATTAGATAATTAACTTACCTATGAAGAAACATTAATGAGCGTTCAGTCAAGCTTGCCTTTACTTCAGTAGAAAGTTTTGAAGCGCGTGTGTTTGGGTACATGAATGGAGCGTCTGACTCAACGAGAAGGCGGTCTAAAGGAATTAAATTGTCTTCCAATAATTTTCTGACTGAATTTTCTGATTTGTCCTATGAACAAAAAAAATGTCTCTCATGAATCATGATTAAAGAGGAAAAAAATTATTATTCATACTTTGCATAAATATCCAGTGAGTGATAGATAAAAACCAGCGTTGAGATATAATTGAGCTTCTTCTTTTGTACCCATAAAACTTTTGATGCAACGAGGTGGCAATGAGTTTTCTGGAAAACTGGTGACAAAAAAATTTTAATATGAGTTAAAAATGAATGTTATTACAATATTACCTCGACAATATTTCCATTAGATCAAGCTGTGCTGATTTTTCGTGCAAGAGAATAGGTTTCTGAATATCACAAGCAAGTTGAACTTGACGTCTAAAAATTTCTTTCTGAATATCACTGTCAGCTGTGTCTTTATGATAGTCTAGTCCACATGGACCGATTGCAACAATTTCACACTGTTTTGCTATTTCCACAAATTCACTCCAACAGCTTGGATCATCAATTACATTTTTTGAGTCCATTGGATGAATACCAGCTGATGAATAAATTATTCCGGGATATATTCTGGTAAGACGAAGCGCTTCTTTGCAATTTTTAATGTTGCTGCCATGAACCAATATTTTTTGGACACCTAAAAATAATAATGACAATTGTAAATGCGTTATAATTTGTGTGAGAAATAATCTATTTTTAGTCACAAACATCAGATTTTGCTCGAATGTGTACATTACGTACAAAATATATCAAACAAAAAAAGAGCAAGGTCGCAATAATAAAAAAAAGAACCAAAATCGCGAAAATCGTAAAACAATTTATTTTTATTGACCCTTAATTACCTGAATCTTGTGCTCTCTGTATAACTTGGTCTAAATCCTTAATAAACTTTTTGTTTGTTAAGTTTGCGCCACAATCTTTTGAGATCAAAGAAATTAATCATCAGTCATAAATTTAAAAGGCGGAGGCGTATGAATCTTATCAGATTTTTTTAACATACCTATCACAATTAGATTCTCATACAATTCACTCAAATTATTGTTCTCTGAGAAACTTTCTGTTGCCATAGTTTCAATGATCGTTAAATATGATGAAGAAAGAAATTAATACACTTAAAATTCTTAAATAGAAGACTTAAAAAATATAAAAATAAAAATTAATCCTAAGCGATGTATTAATGAATAGAAAAACTGATTTATGAATGGATAAGTCTGTGAAAAATGTACAAAATCATTTATTTTTATTTTGTTTTGCAATAAGTGGAATATAATTATTACATTTATGTCATTCTCATTACTTATTATAAATAAAATACGAAATAATATTAGGGAATATATGTTAATATAAGTAAATCAATTAAGCATCACAAAGTTGAATAAATTTAGTTAAATGCAACAAGTGAATTTTATTATACATGAATGACAGCAACTTATCGACATGAGTGAGTTCAAAAAACGTACATTATAGGGTGTCTCATATATTTGTGCAAAAAGGATTTGTTTTTCTTTTATTTGTATGAAAATTTATCTTATTGGAAGTGAAGACATTTACCTGCACACTAAAAATTGTATAATCTCATAACGGCTCAAATGAAGCCAAAGTAATGTGTGAAAAATGAAAGAACGAAGAAAGACAAAGAGGATTCCATAAGATATTTGAGGAAAGAAAGAAAAAAAAACTTTTTTTCTCATTGACATTCTTGCAACATTAAACTCTAATAGGATTTGTGAATTTTTTTTTATTTTAACGAGTCGTTATGACATTTGTGGAAAATGAATGAAAATAGAATTGCTAAAATAGTGAAACGAATATTTTCCGTTTTTCACTTTTACGTCAATCAATAAGAGTGCGAGTGAAACGAAAGAAGGAGAATAAAGTTCCGTATGAAATTGCATAATTCATTTTGTGCTGCACATTGTGAAAGAACAGTCGTGAAAAGGTGTTGTTAGACACGCATTATGGGAAACTCAGTTTTTCGCTCAGGTGGACTTCTGCTTTCAGTTAATCGTGATAATGCAAAATTATCAGAATCAACAGCATCCAAGATTGAGACCATATTCGATGTACTTCGCGCCAATCCAAAAATATCCATACAAAGGCTAGAAGCATTGCTTTTACAAATACCAAAAGTAAGTTCGTTATCAAAATTTTAAATTATGATCAATATTTTTCATTCTTCTTTTTTTGCAGCATGAAAATATTTTAAATGCGCATGACAATCTCGGTTATTATAATCTATTGCAAAAGAGCGTAGGGCTTAATCACATAGATTTAGTAAAGTGGATTCTAACGACCAGACCGCATACTGATTTGAATCGTTATAGCTGTTCTCTGCCACTTCATATTGCCTGCCTCAAGGGACATGAAGAACTTGTTGAACTACTCATAAAGCATGGCGCTCGTTTAGATACGGAAGCAAGAATGTGCTTTCCCGGACCACATCAAGACAATTGTGAAGAAAAATGTAAATACAAAAATGATCCCGAAAACGTTGTTTGTGAACGTTTAAATACAAAACTTCAGAACTGTATTAGCTATGCAATTGATGGTGATCAAGTTAATGTGCTGAATATATTGTCACAGAAGATGGAAGAGCCATGGGCACTATTTAGAGGTAGAAAACCTTTACTGCTGTTGCATCTTGCATGCGAAAAAGGAGCTTGGAGATGTGTTCAACATTTAGTGACCACACGTTCAGATGAAATTAATTTATTAAAAGATGAATTCTATCCAATTCATTATGCAGTGTTGCATGATAGTAAATTTTTAGAACTCTTAATCGCAAATGGAGCTTATTTGAATGTGCGAACGAGCACACAACAAATGACTCTGCTGCATGTTGTTATTTTGACTGCACGAAAAAATGCCGATGATACGCTTAATACACTGAAAATTCTTCTCGAACATGGCTGCAAAGAATTGATTAATGCACCTGATTATCTCGGCACGACACCTCTCAATGCCATTATTATACGCTATGCATTAGAGGAAGCAAGATATGGCTATGACAAGTGGAGTAAATATGAAGTGCTAAATCTCGTACGATTTTTGCTTCAAAATGGTGCTCGAATATCAATTAATCAACCTGGTAATAGTGCACTTGCTTGTGTATTTCGACATATTCGTGATTGGTAAGATAAAAATGATTCTTTTGAATTTATTTAATTATTATTTTATTCAATAGGGAAGTGTGCTATGAATTAGTTAACATGATGTTTAAAGAAGAAACATATGCTGATCCAAATCTTGTTGGACGTGATGGATCGTCACCGCTCATGGTGTGTCTAGTTCCGCTTATCAATAAGGATCCACTTCACTCATTTACTCACTCAATGAAAGTTTTTTATCTTAACTGTATAAGATTGCTACTGCAACATGGCGCAAATCCAAATTGCTCATATAGATCAAACTTGACGCCTCTACACATTCTTATCTTTACTGTTAGTGAAAACTTTACTCTCAGTGTAAATTGTGATATTCAAAAGCGTGCGAATTTCGATTTTATCAAGAATATTTTGATTCTTTTACTTCAACATGGTTTGGATTGCAAGAGAGCTGTTCATCCACATCAATCAATTGTGGAAATGGTTCAAAATGTTCGTCGATGTACTGATGTTTTGTGTATTTATGAATTATTGTTACTTATACTTCAATATGGTGGAGATCCAAACATTGCTCTGCATAATAGCAAAACTCCTGGTAGCATAATCAACGAAGCATTATCATTTGAAAGTAGAAGTGGTGGTGGTGGCAGCAGTAGTAACAATGCAGGCAGCAGCAGTCAAATAAGGCATCTTCAAGTATCTAATAATATTCTTTTTTACTTTATTATGCTTATAATGCGAAAGGAATTCATACTGACCGATCCTGATAAGAATTATTTAAAAATTATCAATTTGTTTCATGCAACAATGCGACATGATATTTTATATTCGTGTCTCAAGAGTTTACATAATTTATTTATTGTTCAGATTCCAACAAAATCAACTGAATATCTCATAAATTATATTGAGAGTCTATACAGGAAACCTCGCAGTCTAAAAGAACTATGTCGAGTGACAATTTATGAATCTCTCAGCTACAAGTTAGCGCAAAACATAAATCGCTTAAATATGCCCGGTTCGATAAAAGATTATGTTCTTAATTTTGAGTAAAGCATTTTCTCTCGTTAAATTTTTATTTTATAAATATCGAAAAAAAATATGAGTGGATAATATCTATTATATATATAAAAATTGTGTTGCTCAATCAAACGGTGAAAACATATTAAATTATTTAATCTACTTAAATTATCTATATCAAAAAGAGAACTAAATGTCAACGAATGAGAAACTTTAAGTAAAATTGTGACGAAGTAACATTAAATTAATGGAAGAAAATAAAACAAATTTATCAACGTATGAAAATATAACTGAGAAATATTTTGTTTATTTTAAAAATTCACAGAGTTACAGTTGACGTACAAATCAATTTGTCGTTAATTATTGATATTCTTTGTTCTGTTTTCTCTCAAGTTCTAATGTTTTTTGCAATCAAATGATCTAAAAAGCTTATATTTTCACACCCTAAATCCATTTCAATGAGATTTAAAAATCGAAGTTAAAAAGCATTTTCAACTTAATTTTTAAAATAATAAAAAGTTTGCTCAAAAACTTTTTTGTTCACCCATAAGTCAACCACTGAGATGAGAAAATCTAAATCATACGACAAATGGTTATTGCAAAATTATAAAAAAATTTCAGATAAGCATTTCAACTGTTTGCTGATTAAGCAATTTCTTTGTATGTGTCTATTGAACATCATTTTTTGTTTGTTATAGAAAAAATTGAATTCGATGAAGCCACAAATATTTTTTTGTGCAATACTAAGGTTTTAAGAAGTCTATTGTAAGTCAAAAAAAAATTATCATTCATTGAAACGTGTTTTAGAAAATGCTTTGTGCGATGAAAACAAACAACTTAGAAAAATATTTATCTAGTAAAAATCTCAGCTATTTATTATTATTATACGAAATGCCATTAAATAGACTATAATCTCAATACAAGTGATATTTTTTCAGAAAAATTACTTTGTCTATCTGCAGATTGCTTCCTCAATAATAAAACAATGCCATTAGTGAACCCTTGTGTTCTTTGGCGCTATCCTTTGATGAGTGCCTTCAACCGCATTTATTTCTCTTTCATTCGCACTGCTCTTTGTGTCTGTATATGTCTGCTGCTGTGCTCTAAAAACAACATCATAAAAATATAAAAACACCAACATCCCATTTCTTTTGTTCACTTTTCTTTTTGCTCGTAGTCTCCTACCCATTCTCTCTTCATTTCTGCATTGCACTTTGCTGCTGTTGATGTTGCTACGACTCATTGTTTGGAAGAGTAACATAAACAATCAAAAAATTACTTTTGTTTGCTGAATTATAAATGCACTTCGGGTTGATGTTGGTTTTGAGTAAAAGAGAGAAAAATTACTTGCTTCGATATACACTGACCCGTACGTACGCATTTTACTTTTCGAGTGAATTAGAATGCATCGAGTGTTGTTTTGTAAAAATCTCGCTTAAATAAATATGAGTAAAATGGTGTAAAAGCAGCAGCAACTATGAGAATTGCAAAAATTACTCTGCACAAAATTTACTTTTAATGTTCTCTCCCTCTTTACTTTTGTGTGTTATTCTTTAAGAGCCTTGTTTATGTTTTCATTATAGTTCAAGAGTGTATGCACTATAATTTGCTTCAAGATATGAACCTTTTATTAATTTGAGTGAAATTTCACAATGTAATGAAAATCCTAAATGTACTTTAACTGCGTTCTTTACACTTAGATAAACAGTAATTAATTTTTATGAAGCAAAAAGAGAATGTTTTCTTTCTTGCGACTAATTTGGAACGAAGAGATGAAAAAAAGATTGCAGTGGCATACACAAATGAATTTATGACATTGCATTTATTTTTATTGCATTCATCATAAAATTGATGAATTTATTGATATTTATTGTGTTGAAGTTAATGGGTGAACAAGCTCAACGAGTTGTGAAATAAAAGATTTGATGTGGTTTCTCCTTTTTAAATTTATCACTTAAAAATCAATGATTTTATGAAGAAAAATTAATTTTGTCATTAAAAATTGAAATTTCTTAAGTTTTTCTTGTGAAATTATTTCATTATTTTAAAGTCACACACAAGTTGTTGCTGTGCAAACAAACTTTGAATAAATAAATTAACGAAGAAAAAAAGTCATGAGAAATAGAGAGAGAAATTTTATATATTTTATTTTTAAAAAAAAAATTCTGCAGAAATTTGTTTATACATATTTAAAAGCAAGGGAAGCATCATATTGGAACATGTGTTTCGAAAATTGTGTTTTTCAACTTCATATAAATATATTTAGTTATTTATGACAGCAAAAAAAAAGCAAGTGAGAGAGAGAGAAGAGGAAAAACAACAAATCCAGCACAGATTTCTAATTGATTAACTTGCAATTCTATCTCAGTGTATTGTGTTTGTTGAACAGATTTGTGTACACTCGTACATTCTCTCCTTCTCTCTCTCTTCCTTTTTTCATCGATGGCAATTTTTTTGCATCATTGCATAAATTAGTCGAATATATATAACATATTTTGCCCAATTAACACATTCCGAGAAAGCGCGCAAAACATTTATTTGTCCACACATATGGAGCGCTAAACATATTTTTTTTAGTTCGATACATGCAAATTCCAACGGGACCATAAATTAATTTCTTTTTCCTTCTCTTCAATATAGATCGTAATATAGATTCATGTTTTGCTTTTGGTCATTCTATTGTAGCTTCTTGCGATATATATTTTATTTTATGTTTGTGTGCAATTTGCGTTAATTAAAATTTTTCTTCTTCGTTTTTCTTTCTCTCTCTCTCTAATACTCACTCCCAAGTGTAACATTTAATTTTTATTTTTTCCATTTTCTACTGTATACTTTACTTTATTAACCGGCAGTTTTAATTGTTTTCGACTGGATATTGTGCACGTTTTCTTCATTTTTCGCTAGTCTATTACTTATCAAGAAATTATTGAATTTTTTTTTAATCAATTATTCGTTAAATTTTAAATTTTGTTTGACCAATAGTTTTTAAAATAAAATTAAATTTTAAAAAGAAATTACCTCGTAGTTTCAATCGATCGTTAGGAAATTCCAAAAAAGCCCGCGACATGCAACTACGATTTCGAAATTATTCAAAGTTGAAAAAGACTTCAATAACAACATTTAGTTAATTATTAAAGTTCCTCGACATAACAGAGGCTATTTTACAACTAATATAGGCTTCATTTCTCATCATTTCAGCTTAAAACTTGATTTATTTTGATTTTATTTCGAAAACGTGTTTCAAAATTTCGAATATTCAAAACTTTTTTGAAAAGGGGTGTGAAAGTACGTTTGAAATTTTATTTTCAACGGTCAAAATTTCGATTGAAACTACCAGGAGAAATTATTAAATTTATAAATGGCAAATAGTGGTTAAAATTATTAAAATATTCTAATATTTCTTAATATTTACATTGTTAGAGCAATTCCACTTTCAAAAAAAGTAAGTAGTAATAAACAAATTATATGAAATGAATTTTTACTTGCTAATTTAAAAATAAGCGCACAATTCCATTTTCTCTACTTCATGATGATTATTTTTAATTAAGTAAAATATGAAGAGGGACTGAGAAGAGTGAGAGATGGCAAGTCGTTTGAATTTATTCACGCATATGATTTTTATAAATTATTTAATTGAGTGTGTGTGTGCTGTTTTTTGCTACTGACATTGAAAACACAATCATACATCTCTCATGCTTGCTAAAAAACAACAATGCCAATTCCCTTTTATGAATGCCAATTATTCAATTGCTTGTTATTAATTTTTCAGAGCAATTAGTTGCTCTTAACGAAGTCGAATTCTTTATTGAAACTTTCAATTATTTTAGAAAGAGAAAGAGCACGACTTAAAGTTTCGTCTTTCAATTCGCTTCATTCAATCTTGGCATAATATAGAAATAAATTCAAATAGTGATTAAGATCTAGAAAAATTCTTGAATTGAGTTTTTATAACTTTGTTCCGTTTTTAAGTTGAAAAGTTTTCTTGTTTTAAGTGCTATTTCATTTCCCCCCTATCCCATGGAGATGAAATAATTTAATTTTTATACATTCTTCTTTTTCTTCATCTCTGTTCTCCTTTATCTCACTCATTTACCACTCCAAATTGAGATTGTTATAAAAGGACAATATCTCGAGTAATATGTATGTTTTATTTTATTATTCTTGTTTTACTTTTTTTGAAATGTTTCAAGATCCGTCCGTTGATAAGCGATTGGTGGTGCTGAGTCATAGTGAAGAGAAAATCCTGTGACGACCAACAGCGTTGAAGGCGCATGTTTCAAAGCAGGAATAACATGATGATAAGAATTTCAACTCTCTTATTTACTCATGAGAGTCATTTTTTTTTTTTCTATTTCTCGCAAACGAATGTTGATTTACTTTTAATTCTAGTTAAATGTTAAATATTAATTTTTAAATAATTTTAAACTTTGTACAGCTGGAAATTATATTTAAAAATTTTTTAAATTGAGAAAAAGGTTGAAGAACTTAAAATTTTTTTATTGAAATTAAAATTTTTTAAATTAAAAATTTATTTTAATATTTTAAGTATTTTGAGCTAAAACAATTTATTTTCAAATTATTTTTAAATTTAAATTTCTTTACTTCTTTTTATTTTAAGAGAGCGAAAATATGTTTCATTTTCGATTATGTTTCTTTTCTCTTTCTCTCTCTCGTTCATTTTATTCTCTCATTCATATTGTTGTAGTTTCAAAAATAAACGAATAATACTATGTGAATGTTCTGTGTGTGTCAGTACTATATCGGTTGTCCTGGAGTTCTGTAGTGCGTGGCGTCAACACTATCTTTTGATCCTTTTTACAATTTTTCTATTCTCGTAGTAAAATCGAGAAAAAGGAAGAACGAATCAAATAGGGAATAACATTGCGTAACACAAAAAATCGTGTATGTAACTGACTGGCATTATCATATTTAAATGGCAATTTAAAAATCAAATGCAAATTAATTCCAACATCGAGAAAACTAAAATTTAATTTTTTTGTGTATGTTTTAATGCAGTGTATTAGAGAACTTAACTGTAGCGAGAAATAAATTTCAATTTTTGTTAATTTTATTGAGTTGACTCGAAAGAAAAGTGAATTAATTTTGAATTGAATTACTCTCGAGTGTAGTGAGTTTTATTTTATTTAATTTCTTTTGAAAATAATTACAATTAACTTGAATGTATGTGAAGTTAATGAAAATCACCGCATTGTGTTTTTAATGCTCCACCTACTCAAACAGACAGACATATGTTGGATTGCATCTCTCATTCTCGCTAGCTAATTATATTTGATCATGAAACATAAATTGAGTGAATAAATTGAAACGTTTGCAGGATTAATAAATGAGTGAACTTGACAGCGACAGACACAGAACATAGAGGCGAGGGCTATATTTAAAATGATAAATAGTTTAGAGGCGATTATTGACATGTGGTTAACGGCAATCAAATAAAAAAAATCACACATATCCTTATAAATATACACATCAACAGATCAATATTGGAAAACTCATTTTTCGTCTTGCTGCTGTAGGAAAAATCAATTTCACCTTCGTCTATTTATGAGTGTTTTTATGGATTTTTTGCTGTAGTGACACACAATTAACATAAATTAGTGTTTTTTGAATAATAATAAAGTGCTAGTGCTGCTTATGTGAAGAAAAAGTTGAGAAAATAAAATTTAGTCGTCAGTGAAAAAACAGTGAAAGAATCCAAAAATGAGGGGGTGTTTGCAGAGTATAATTATAGTCTTCATAGTATTAAGAGGTAAGTGATTCTTCACTATATTTAATTCTGTCTGCATCGCAAGTTAAAATTTATTCTCTTGTTCAAAGTGGTGAACACTAAAAAATAATTTTATTTAAATTTATGCAAAACAACTTTGTCTTTAGCGTTAGCAAAGTGAGAGCCTTTCTTCATTTCTACGCTATTCATCATATAGCACACTGCTGCTATTGCCTTGAACTTTTCTCTCCTTTCACCCGAATAACCATCGAGCAAGCAAACAGAAGGCAATAAGCATGCTTAAAATCAGCGCTGAGCTTGCTGATATCTAGCTGTTTGCTTGCTAAGTCAGCTAGCTGTGAGTCGTATACTTGACGGGCTGTAGCATGCTAAAAAACGTGATTTTAGCATGCTATTAGCTTGCTTAAAGCATACTTAAAGCAACTTCTTTCAGCGTGCTAAAACTACATGCTTTTAAGAAAGCTTATAGCAAACAAATTAAGCAAGCTCTTTAGCTTGCTAGATTTTCAAAAATTAAAATATTTACCTTTATGCAAGAATAAATTTT
>JACWBX010003388.1:14545-24836 GCA_014622435.1 Polypedilum pembai
TTTAGCAAATCATAAGAAAGACAATTCAGCAAGTACTAAAGCAAGCTTAAAATTGTCTGAAAAGAAGCAAAGCTTTCTGCAAGCAAGCTATGGTTATTCGGGTCATCTTCAAAATTAAGTGCAGAAAGTCGACTGATTGTTGAACAAATATAATTTTAAAATATTATCCTACATTATATGCTTCATAATTAAAATATTTACCTTTATGCAAGAATAAATTTTTGAAAATGAATTTTTCAATTACTACTTTTTTCCATATACTTGAATAACTTTGCATTACCAGTGGGAAATTCATTCATTCTCATTTTGATTGTTTATAAAAAAATCAAGTTTGTTTTACCTGTAGCTATGGTCTACACTCACCAGGGTCGACTAGGAAGAAAAGAATCTTTTATTAAATTCTCCTTAAGTAAACATTTTTTTTTTATTTCGTGGGCGCATAAGGAATGAAAACATAATGTTATGGCTATGAAAAGTAAAATACAGTAAAGTCGAATCAAGAAAAGAAAAAGTTTGTCCTTGCTTGCCAAAGCAAAATATTTACTTTCATTTAAATGAGATGGAAGAAGAGGAGTAAGAAAAGAAGAAGGAGGACGATTTACATATAAGAGTTAACTTAAAAGAGAAATGCTGACGTGAAAAGAAGTAAAGAAGAGAGAAATTTTAAATTGGAACTTTTCTTTCTCTGAAAAGAACGTAAAAAACTTCCTTCTTCTTGAAAATTGGCTTTTCACATTGATTCGCTCGTTCTTAACTCTTCTCAAATCAAGTGAACATAAAACGAACGCTTAAAGTTTCAAGTTAAATTTCTTAAACTCATGTTATGCATACACCATGTAAGAAGAAGATGAAAAAGAAGAAATAAAGCATTTTATGAAAGAAGAAAAGGAAAATCTTAAGTCTTAAAACATGGCAAAACACTTGTGAAAGAACCCGCAGGGAAGAACGCAAATCTGTGGCATAAACTTGACTGTTTTCCTCCTTTTTCTCTCTATTAAAACTTTTCCATCAACGTAAATTTTTGTCTACAAGAAAAGAAATAAAAAAACACATAGCTGCAAGCGGCCTATACACACATACAGTACAGTGTGAATGTGTGTAATAAATAGCTCTAATTCAAGCAAGCATGTAATTTTGCTAACGAGAAGAAAATCTTTAACATGTAACATGAAATTCTGTTTAAATAATCATAGAAAATGTGTTGCTTCATTCTCATAGAATAGTTGAGTGCGAGTGAATATTACTATAGGCGACAAATATTGAAAATCCATTTATTTCGTTACGATAATTCACTTTTACAGCTGCATTCTATGAGCGGTAGTTAAAATTTTCGCTTCTCATTTTATCTCTCTATCTCTCAGCAATCTAATAATATAGAATGGAATGGAAGAGCATTTAATAACTTTGTGCTTACAGAAGCAATTTTTTTTCTTTATTACAATGTTCCGTCATCTCAAGTGTGAATGAATGTGAGAGACAAAGAGATGCGACTAAATCAAGGCGAAGACAGTCAAATTTTAAGTTTCTTAAAATTTTAATTTTATTTGAAACTTAAATGTTTAACAGAATCATATTTTTAGCTTAATGTATTATTCCTTAGTCTGTATCATAGCATGCTTTGAGAATGTCAATTCAGGCTATACCCTATTTTTGATTATTCGGGATAAAGTTTGAAAAATTAAATGTCAAGAAAAGTTATGATATTCATTATGTCATTCTTTATAAATTCAAATTTGAAAAATCAGTTAAATTAAGTTAATAATAAATTAAAGTTTCCTTACCTTGTTTCAAATCAAGATTCTGGTTAAAATAGAGTATGGATAAAGCGGTGCAGACAATGTAATAATCGTAAAAGTACTTAATCCACAATATTGGTCTCCCATTTAAGTTTTAATCCTCAATTACAAAGCTTTTCACTTCAATTGAAAATTCTCATTTCATGTCATGAAAGGCAATGTTGAGTGTTAAAAATCTGATGACATTGCATTTTCAATTGTAAAATTAAATTATTACAATATTTTATATGATTTAGTGAATATTGTGGCTTATTCAAAATAATTTAACATGAAAACTCATGTTAACTTTGAAATCATTGATACAAGAACATGATCAACACAATACATCATTTTGAGAAATGAAATTATTACGCAACATAAATTTGCGTCAAAATATCATATTTCGTAACATTGTAGCCCCTGAAGCTATCAATTGATGGTCAGTGTAACATAAAAAAGTCGTTCAACACTGTGTATAAAAATGGCGCATGGCGTTATGTCTATAGATATGTACATATGTATGGAGTGAGTGAAAAAATTGTAATCAATCATTTTTCATCATTATTTTGTCATATACATGTCGATTCGTGCTCTCTTTTTATGTATGTTGTCTAGGGAAAAAATAACCAGAGAAAAAAGAAGAGTGAAAAAATATTTGATGTGTGTCTATATTTCATAGTCGATCGTTCTGTTTGAAATCGCTATAGTATGCCAATAATTTATTTTGTAGAAATAGAAGATGAAAAAAAAGGCAAAACAACATTGAGAAAACAACATTGATATTTCACAATATCCGCAAGGCTGCTTCATAATTTTTCTGAGTGCAAAACAACGATTGACGAGAATTTTTTTTTCTCTCTCTCTCTTTTGACTGTGTTGCTGTGTCCATACCAATTGCAGATCGAATCCATTTTTCAAATGAAATGTTTAAAGGCCTTTTTTTCTCAGCTTTAAGGATTAAAATTCTCTCTGTGTGGGTTTGATTTTCAATTTATCGTGGTTCAAAAAGGTCATCATGTCATAATTTCATTATTTTTAGCTTGTTATTAAAAATGAAAATCTCATTAATTGATAAAATGTTAATGACATCATTCACAACTTTTTTTATCTCTCTCTTGTGTTGAGTGGTTTGTAATTATTATAATAAATGTAAATGTTGTTTTGAAAGGTTCGTTGATATATTAATTGGCTATTTTATGATTGAAAGCATATGTAATTATACATTGTTAGAATCATAAAATCCTTTCTTCCTTTGTATATTTATTCAAGAAACAAAAAAAATTATGCAATTCGTCTGATCTGTAACAAATTTTTTATTATTAGTTGATTGAACCGAATTCTTTTTCCGACAAAAAACATTTTTTGTTTCCATTTAAAAGAGAATTACTATAAACATAGTTTTTAGTTAAACGAGCATGAAGGAAGGAGGAAAAGAGAACAAGAGAAAAAAATATAAACATCGCATTGCCTTTTGATCTCTCATTCATTCAATGAGAGAAAATCTCATTTACATTATTATCGCAATTCATCAATGAGAAACATTTTAATGATTTTCCAATTTACATAATCCCGCGAGTGAAATAAGAGCGAGAACATTTTTGGTTTTTAACTTTTCATCGACACAATTTGAAACAAATTTTCCACTTCCACTCGCTCAATTAAAAATTATTTCATTTAAAAACATTTTCACATTCATTGACCATAATAACCATTTGTGGAATGAGATCATATCTTTCGTCAATTTTGTCAGTTTATATTTTTTGTTGCTTGTTATACTCGTGCGTATGTGTGTATATATGAGCCTTTTTTCTCTCTATTTATGATGTCCCTTTTTAACATACTTCATTTATTTATGTACATGCCTAGTGTGTCGTATCTATATGTCTATTTAGCATTCTGTTGTAGAAAAAAAAAGTTTTTTTTGCATCATATTATGTATATGTAGGTTTGTGGACAAAGCATATCGAATTTTTCTGTCCTTATCTTTCTGTTAACACAACTCCTTTTTCCTTTTTACATCCCATTTCATTTTTTCTGTCTCACTGTTCCTTCGTTTTGCTATGTGTGTATGCCGTTTTTAACAAAATAATTTTCTAGGAATCTCTTTTTTGTATGTGCCGAAGAAATACTAAAATTTTCTGAAATAATGTTGTTGGTGGAGGAGGCATCAAATAAGTACTTGAGATTTGGACCAAAAAGAGAAAAATTCTCCGGTTGAATGAAGTCAAATGAGATATTCCCTTTTTTTTCGTTTCGAATTGTTGAGACTTGTGTTTTTGCTGCTTCTATTTGAAGCCAAACAAAGCTTTTGCGTACACAGATATAAATAGAGAGATATATAAAGAGGAAAAAGGCTGCGACTAGGCAGTTGTAGGGAAAGATATAAAAAATGGCATTAAACACATATATATTTCTATGTGAGGTTATAATGGACACATCTTTTAGTCTCAAACAGCTTAAATCAAGTGGTTTTTATAACTTTTTTCATATTACACTCCACAGTTGTCCTTGTCGTTGACAACTACCTCTTTTTTTTCTTCTTTGGGACATTTTAGACACACACGCACATATTATGAGATAAATTTCTGTTAGTATTTTCTACCACCCACTCTTATTGTTGCTGCTGTTTAACACATTTATCTTTTGAAATAGCAAAGATTACGTGCAGTGTTGATTTTTTGTAATTTCTGATTATGATATTGCAATAAATTACAAAAACTATCTGCAATGGCAACTTTAAATTCAACTCACAAACTTTTTCTCTCTCACTCTGTTTAGATTGATAATGCTCATTACACAAACTGAAACTTTTCTTCTTATTTCTTTTTCCCACAGAATGAACTTTTTCAAAAAAATCTTTAACTTTTCAAACTAACAATCTCTTTAAACTTGCTTGCTGCTCCACTCTTTATCTTCATCTTTTAACTTTTTCCTTCTCCTTTTGCGTAGGAAAAGAATTACGAAGGAATTTCTTTTTTTCGTCCAACATACACGCATGCATATAAAAGAAAAGTGAAGAGGGATGAAAAAGAAATTTCCTTCTGATATGGAAGAATGTTTTGCTTGCACATGAAAATATGAACTTTTACTTCTTTTTGTTCATGACTTAAGACATAGAGAGAGAGAAAATGTGAGTTGGGAAAAAGAAAAATATTTTTATGTCTCTGTGTGTGTGCGCAAAAAAAAGAAAAGAAAATAACGAGAGAGAGAGGTCTACAAGGATAAAGCGAAAAAGAAAAATATTTTTACTTCTCTTATAAATATTTCACCCATAAAATTGTACAATTTTTTTGTGTACCGCTGTGCTTGAAAGGCATAGAAAGAAAATTCACGCGAGTGTGTAAAGCGACACAGTTCGCTCCCTCTGCTGCGTAAAACATATTCACCTAGACAGTGCCTCGAGAAAGAAAACAAAAATTTTTTTTTCTTTTTTTCTCTCTTGTTCTGTGACAAAACACGAAGCTATCATTCATGATGAATTGAAAATCAATTTATATTCAAACTTGTTTCCCCTCTTCTATTTTCATACTTTCAGTGCGTGCATGTATCACCATTTTTTTCCTTTTCTCCTCCCTACAGCAAAATTAAAGTCACACACTTCAACTTTTATATAAATTGTATTAAACTTAAATTCCTAGCGGCAGTGTCTGCTTATAAATTTATATTTGCCTTTAAATTTCTTAACGACACTTGGCCCCTTGCTAAGCCAATTTCCTGTACTGATTGAACCGAAGAGATTGAGATCAGAGAATGTACTTTAAAGTATGTCAATACGATTCTTACACTTGAATCGATAATAAATAAATTTATGGTATTTTCAATGGCAAAAAGAGTGAGTGAAAAAAAAGAAAAAGTTTGAGTTTGAGAAAGAGTAAGAAAGAGGAAAGTGAAGGGAAAACATTGAAATTTCATTGAAGATGAAAAGGGCTTCTTCAACCCCATGTCACAAAATAGAAAGCGCGCTTTTTCCTTTCCTTATTATATTACTTTTGCTGTTTTGCCATTGCTTACAGTATGTTTGTGTGCGAGTGTAACAAAAGAGAAAGGGAAACATGGAAAATGAGAGCAAGAGCATAACAGAAAATCCTCGAGCGAATATTTACGAGCTTTTGATCTCAAGCTTTACATGGCGCAGGGAAAATCTCTTTATGACGATAAAAAGATCAACTTTAAGAGTGCCGCTTTGTATGGTTAAAAAAGTGAGCAAAAGAATCGCTCATATTGTCATAACAAAGCATGAATATACTTTCTTTCTCACAATTGTCGACATAATAGTGCACAATTGAGTTATATTACAATGCATGCTTTGAGGGCTAAGTTAAACTACAATTGGAACCTATATATACTTTTTTCTCTCTTTTATTAAGTCATTAAACTTTTAGAAATAATAAAAAAAAACATAATTTACCTAGAACTTCAATCTTTATGACATTATTTTTTAATTTACTTAGTACTTAGCATTAAATGTAGCTGAAATATCACTTTATCGATATCAGCTGGATGAAATAACAAAATGATTTTTTTAAAGAGTTCTAACAAAGTTTATTAATAGTTCTATGGAAGAATTTCACTCGTTTTGAAAGAGTTTTACTCGTCTTTGAAAGATCTTCACTCTTTTTAAAACAATCGTCCTTCTAGTCTGGTAGTTGAGAGCGGAAAGATCTAGAATTGTGCTCGGACTTGCCTTCTATAATCGATCTGAGATGATCAAATTTATAATCTAATTCAAACTATTATAGCAGTTACAAATAAAAACTCGCTCTCTAAGCGACAATCATAATATTTGTAATTTAAACTTAAATAGAAAGCAATAATCATGGAATTGAAATTTTAAACCTTCTATTATTTCTTAATTAAATTTATATCACCATACTAATGCTTTATAGCGTGTTCATATACAAACACTTTATTTATGAATATATGAACAATAAGAACAACTAAACCAATTGTAAAAGGAAATAGTCGACTCAATTGCATTGCTATGGATTATTATATTTGTTATTATGAAGAAATTTTGTACAAATTGTTGTAAAAAAATTGTTCATTCTATGCAACTGAGACTGAAATAATAGAGGAAAAGTTTTGTGTGATAATTATAATCGCGATTGTGTGTGTGACCACCCACGAGAATGAAAATTGCTTGTAGCTGTTGTACATTCTATTATTGCACTCAATTGTAATTTCGACAAATTTCACTAAGCATGCCGAACAACTATTTGCCATCTAATCATGGCATTTAACAATAAAATAGTAGCACTTTGTGTAATTTTCCATTTTCACGCGCAAAGTCATTGCATTTTTTTGTTTTCAATGGTTTTTCTCTTTGCTTTTACACTGCTGTGTTACTCTCGATTGAGAATTTTTTTCCCTTGATAAAAAACACTAAACAATGACAGAGTTTTTTCATTCAAAGAGCTAATTTGAAGCAAGTAAAAAAAAAATTTTCTATCTCTGTTGTGTTTGACGTTTCATTCAATGACATTGTTCAGATACACACATACCATCATCATCTTGAAACTTATCTTTAACATCACCTTGAAGTTAATTACAAAAATTAGAAAGTGTATGAACTAATTTAGCACAAAAGTTTTTCTTTTCCTTCTCTAACTCTCATGGCAAGTATCAAAACGTTGATGTTGATACTTGTGATGATGATGGTGCAGAGTATAGCAAAAGTAGACAAGATTAAAGAACTCTCTGCAATTATTCGAATCAAGATGATTACAAGAGATGAGTGAATCTATTGAATATTCATTAGGACGAATGAGACACTAAAAGAAAAGGGAGAAAAAACTTTTTTTCAACTATTTCATGATAAAAAAATTCATTTTGTCCTCTAAAACAAACAAACTATTGAAATTAAAATGAAGTTCTTGTAACTTGTCTTCTTGTAATTTCTTTCTAAAAGTAAATGCGCCTTAATCTACTTTATCAAATGATTTTCAATGACAATCAATTCGTTCTTATTTTTGTACTTCGTTCAATTAATTGTACGATAAGAAATATGCTGGCTGCTGGAAAAAGCAGTTACGTTAGCAAAACTTTTGTGTAGGTTTATGTTATGTAGACATACATACACCCTCTCAATAAGTGGAAAAAATACATATGGCGCTTATAAGAGAAAGAGTAAGAGATCATTAGAAGGAGAAAAAAGTTCATGTATCAAATTCCCTTCTGTTTGTATTTCCTTCTCAACGATCAAAAACCAAATGAGAGTGAATGCATGTAAGTTGTATTTATTTCATTTCAATTTCTTCTTGCGTGTATATATTTGTGTATTCTTGCATTTATTCGGTATGATGACGATAACAATGTAATTTGATAGCTGATAACAATAACACAGTAGCAGCAGAGTGTTGACAAATAACATAGCATGAGAGTGCGAGGAGGAAGGAGGAAGGTTGAAAAATATAATTACGAAATGTTATTCGAAGGCATGCTATCGCATATTAGTGTATTATTTACGTTAACAACAAGCAGTAACGAGGATGGAATCGTTCCTTATTGACTTCACTTCTTAAGAAATGTCTTTGGACTTGTGAAGTGAAATATATTTTATTAAATTTTGATTATCATGCGATGATAATACGGAAGTTGAGGATCAGACCATCAAGTAAGAGAGGGGACAAGAATGTTAAGAATTGTATGCCGTCATTCATCGATAACATGATATGGGTGAGGATGCTACGTGATGATACCTTTAAGATATCGTTCAGGCAAATTATTATCAAGTTACAATACATGTCGAAGAATGAAAATATGTTTTTCTTCCATCATCATCATCAATAGCATCATCTTCATTTTGGTTCCTTCGAGAAATTCATCCATTTCACATACATTAAGGAAGAGAGAGAGAAAGGAAGAAAACTTCAAAAGTATCTCAAGGTACAAACGTATGTAAACATGTGCGTATATAATGATAAATGTGTTTATCGAAAGTGAAATTTATACGGTTATGTTATGTTCTTGTGATATTCAATTCACATAAATTTATTCAATGATAATGATATCAGCATACATGAATATTTGAATACCATTTAAATTAACAACCTTAATTGATTAAATATTTGAAAATTGAACGTAATTATCACAAAATGTAAATTTCAATTTGCTTTATATTTTGATACATTCAATAAGGTGGGTGTTAGTGTGTAGATTTCTATTGATAACCTTTCATTCTTGAAATTAGAATAACTTTATATTTTGTTGAAGATTTGTTAACTGATTTAAATTTGATTTTTTATTTATTTGAAGCAGAGCCCGAAATCGACTAAAAAATTATATGTTAAATCGTCTAAATTTAGTCGATTTACGTACAAAATTTTAGTCGACTTCGGGCTCTGATTTAAAATTTGAAATAATTTCGCGCTTTAGACAATAAACCAAAAAGTAAAAAAGATAATTAAATAAACTAAATGCTTTAGTTGAAAATTTACTAAAAATATCAAATTTAAAGTGGTTCGTCTCTTTCTGTAAAAATTTATTAGATTTACTCTTATTCCTAAATAGCCAGATAATTAGATAAATGAAGAGAGTTTTAGTCAGGAGAAAAGAACTTGAACTTCTTGCTTTACGTCTTGGCATTTTCATTAAAATTTTTAATATGCTGCTGTCAGCAATAATGTCAATCAGTCATAGTTGAATGTCCACCAAACCCTTTTTTCAATAAAGTTATCTAAATTTTTTTTCCTTTCTCATTTTCTAATTTCACCTTATTTCTTGATGTAAGCAAATAAATTGAGAAAGCAATTTCAATGTAGAGTTCCATTATAATAGTTAGATAGCGTAGTAGCTTAATGTTGCTCCGCAAAGAGTTGGGAAAAGGGATAGAGAAAGAGAGAATATACCAAGTTTAATGACTCAGAAATCGATATAATTTAGTTGCTATATTTCACTTCAACTGATTGTGTGTATATACTGATGTTACTGGTACTGCTGCTGCTGTTAAAGGGGATCGAGTTGACAAAGAAACTTGAGCACAAAAAAAGTATCCCGAGTGCGAGAGATGTGAAGCGGCAAAAAGAGGAGGAAAAAAACTTTTTCATTTGAATCAACGAGAAGCTTTTATTATTTTTATTCATTCAAACGGGTGAGCTAAAAGAGAGAGAGAAAGAAAGAAAAGAATGAAAGTAGATAGAAGAGATTTTAGCGGATAAAGGGAAAGAAAAGGAAAAGAAAGTGTCGAAACACGCTTTTGTGGGTGGAAAGAAATAATGCCAACATTCTCCCTTTTTGTGACACCCTCCGGAGAAAGCTTGCAAGTTGTAGGAGGAGATGAATGAGACAGTAGGAAAGTGAGATTTATGAAAAAATAATATTTTTATGTTTTATTAAAGTAATAAAAACTCGATCAAATAATTTTTTGCTTTTTCACCGCCCCAATATTGGGAAAAAGTTTTCTTTTTCTTTATTCGCACCCATCTACATCATTTGCATAGAAATCAAATTGTTTTATTATAGGGTTCGGAATTATGCAGATAAGAAAAAAGAAGTATGCGCATAGTTTTCTTCTTCTT
>JACWBX010003388.1:24856-35429 GCA_014622435.1 Polypedilum pembai
TTCTTATTATCTGCATAAATCGAACCCTATTTTATTAGTATTTAACAACTTCGAGCGATGATCATAAAAAAGTATCTTTTTTTCAAGGTAAAAAAGCATTTTTCGAAATGTTTCATTATTGCTTTCCTATCTGTCTTTTTTTTATTCACTTTTTCTTGTTGTTATTGCTTTGTTTTCCCTTCACTTCTTCAATCCACAAGCACGTCATGAAATAAAGAAAAATGTTGATAAACATTAACATAGATCGAGCGAAATTTTATCAATATCATTTCAAATTAAATAATGTCAATAGCACAAGGCTTCTATACTTACTTCAATTGATCGCAGATAATTTTATGCATCAATAAAAATGTTTACTCTCTCATGTCCCATTCCAATTATGGCATTTGCTACTTGTATATTCAACTCTCGTATTCACCTACTCCACCTCTATCATCTAGTAAGAAAACGATTTTCGCTTCATGGTTAATGCCAATTCAATCGTCTGAGAATGTTATCAAGAGTAGACAAAACAAATTTTTAAAATCATTCCTCGCGCGAGTTGACTGAAAAAAATCAAGAAAAATTGTCCTCGCGTACGATAAAAGTAAAATAAAGCAGGCAAAAGTCATTTTCGTGCTCGTTTATGTATATAGAGCGCAAAAGGAATTCGCTAAAATTGCTGTAATTTAGCTAGAGCTAAAGTTTCATCCATTCATTCAAACGTGAGTAAATGCTTTTTTCTTCTTTTTCTTGTTGCTGTAACTGCCAACGAGATTATTATCAAGCATTCGTTTACTCATTCATTTTAACAAGGAATGATGAGTGAAGTGGAGCGAGAGACAAAAGAAAGGTGAAAAAGAAAGAAATTATGGCACGCCATGACGAAGCTTAGATTTGACCATGAGCTAGTTATGAAATTATTACTTTGCCAATAACTTTCATTTGCAATGATATTTTCTTCATTCTCTGTGTGTGAAATACGAGTGTACTATACTGTCACTTGACATGTTACAGCAGGAAATTTTTCTTTCGTTTCCATCTTACCTTTAATAATAAAACCACACACAGTTTTTTTCCCTTACTTTCTTATTACTTCTTTTTATTCATATCATCGTCGTCCTTTTATTCACAATTTGAGAAACGATGCTTGATGATAATAGCAGTAGCACCAGTAGCAGCCTCACTCTCTTGACATGAATGGTATTAGATAGTGAGTAAGAAAGAGAAAGAGAGCCTAAAAAGGCGCGCATTGCTAAGGAGAAAAAAGCAAAATTATCTTGTTATGATAGAAGGATATCTGGAGGATTAAAAAATTTCCTCTTGCCATGTTCGGCTTCAATTTCAACTGGCAGTAGCAGGGCCATAGTTGAGAGAGTATTTATATATATTACAATGAGTATGTAAGCAGAAGAGGGAGAATTGTAAATGGTAGGTGAATTTACAGTAAAAAAATACTATTATAAAAGATGTTGAAGCATTGGTGTGAGCGAGAGAGATACATACTTAAAACACGAAGGCATTTGACAGTCATTCTTAATGCGAATCTGCTGTTCTTGTTTTCAAGAATAATTAATGTCCCTTTTTCTCTTTTTTTTCTGTCCTTGCTGTCGAATGAAATTTTTGCAATTCTCCTTGATATTATTATTTTTTTTCGTCATCATTGCTGCTAAAATAAAAGCAATTCTCAAATTTTGTTGTGAATAATAATTTCTAATAGAATGGAAATTTCTCAAAAAATATTGAAGTTTCATGAAAATTTAACTATGCACTTTTGTGAGAAATTTTAATTTCCAAAATTATTATTGAGAATTGTTTATAAGTAATTCACTCAGTGATGCGCCTACAATAAGAGAAAAAGAAGTAAATGCCATGATTTTCCAGTCGTTGAATTTTATTTTCTTTCACAAAGGGCTTCTCGCTTCTGCACTCCTTTCTATTTATTTATACAGTTTTTCTCTCGCCATGGCAAATAATGAAAATCAATTTCAATGTTTCGACATTGCAATATAAAGAAGAAAGGAAAGGACTTTGGGATTAATGAAAGGTAAAGTAATAAATTTGATGTCTTGAAAACCCCTCTCTGCGTTATTCCCACACTTTATATCCTTACTCCATCTATAACACTTCTTTTTTGCTTCCTCTTACGTACCCTCACCAAATAATCTCTTCCAATTTCGAACGCTTTCATTCACAATTTGATTTTCATTACGCAGAATTTATTTTATTATTGAATACGCACCACCGCGACAAATTTTCTCTTTTTTTCTTCTTCTTCTTTACTCTCATCATCCTTACTTTTTACGATTCAATTCGACTTAATGTATTGTGATTCGTGAATATAATTGATATTGAATATAATTGATATCAATCACGAGTCTTTAATAGAAATTGCGGCAATTTTTTCTGCCTTCTTCGCACAACCACCCCTCATTTAGTCACTAAACAAGCACGTTGCGTTGCCTTCCTCAATCTCTTGCATATAAAAAAAGTGAAAAAGATGTAAAAACATTCCTTAATTGGAAGTAATTTTGAGGGATTTCTAAAAGTAATTTGAGCTCCTTCTCTTTCTTTACCAACACCAAGTTTATTGATTTTTTACTCCTCTTGTATGAGCAAGCGAGCGAGAGATGGAGGGTAAATATAAAATAAAGTGAAGCAGCAATAGCTACTGACTGTCGCTATAAAAGAAAAATTGCGTAAAATCTTTCATCGAATGACGGCGGATGGTGGTGGTGGTGGTTGAGGCATAATTTATAATAAGAGAATAAATACTTTCTGTTATGTGTCAGAGGCAAAGAGAATAAATACATTCATGAAAGAAATAATAGAATTTCTTTTCCGTTATTATTTGAATTTAACTGAATTTTGTTTCGTTTAAATTTCGTTAAATTTTATAATTGATGTAAACAAAACAAAAATTTAGCAAATAATTATTAAATTTTTCATATTTTAGTTAACTTTGAAATTAAAATAACAAAGTTATCAGAAATCCATATAGAAAAATCACTACCATTAAAGTAAATTTATTAATAATTTTCTATTGGAATTTATTTTCGAAAACATTTCTATTATTCCTTGCATTCATGTTCATATATGGGGAATGAGGGATTATGAAGTCGAAAAGAAACATTATCTATGATTTAAATTATGATTACTCAATTACTATAGCGCACCTCGCTTAAAGATTTCACTTACATATAGCAGAATAAGCAAGTCTCTTCCCTCACTGCATGGTGTAATATACTTCTTTTTTTGATGATTTACACCGTTGAGTGATTCCAACAACCTTTTTTTCCGTGTAACGCAATACCTATTATTTTGTCAAAAATCACTCAAATGGGAGCGGAGTAATGGCGCGGGCATAGTAAGTAAGACATAAACATAAAACAAAAAAAAAACCTGCTATTCGTGTGTGTAAGGGCGCGCATATATACACTCAAACCGAATAAATGACAATAAATGATATCGATTTATCTCGCAATATTGTCGTTTTGTGCGAAACGAGACGTGTCTAAACATTGTCGAGCGAGGTAAAGTTGCTTCTATTCTCTCAACAGTCATTTCCTTATTGCTTTCAAAACTCGCTTGACTATATTATGACTATAATGAATTATAATTAGGCACAAAAATGAAGAAGAAGAAGTGAAAAATAATAATAAATGATATTTATAAATGGAATAACGCATTGCCAAAACAAAACTCACGGCATAAAAGCAAAAGTTATTGGTATGAGAGAGAAAAATTTCATTCCATTTGAAATAATCATCATCATCATCCCGAGCATTTTGAAATGAAATGGCGTGGATTGGGTGTTTGTCTGCTGAAATGTCTGTCTGTTGTTTGTGGCTTTATGTTTGACTTAATTTAAATGAAAAGCATAACCACTCTTTTAACGTTTTATTTCTCTCTTTGTATATTCATTCTATTCATTTTCTCTGATGATGATGGGTGGTTTGGGTTGTTTTTTTGATGGAGGTTATATGTGCAACGCCAAAAATTATAATCAAGCATTTGAATATGGCAAACAATAGAAGTAGAGTGTATAACTATAAATATGCCCCCGCACTAACTCACATAACTAATATTACACAATGGGAAAAAAAGTAATTAATCATACACCCAACGAATATCCTTCCTTAAACTGTAATAAATTGAGGAGTGGCTCTATATGTGTTTGTGAAATATTCATGAAGGAAAAATACATTAATTTACGTTTAATAAATTGACGTGGGCCTTCTCGTCTTCTTCCTTCTTTTTTTTTTTTGCACAAAAACTGTTTGCAAAGTGGCGTGTAATTTTCAATTTTTTCGGAAAATTAATGCCTTTACGACTATAGTCAGACGTCAGACTGGTCTGTGAACAGCAACAATATAAAGTTGATTTTTAACAGTCAAAAAATTAATTAAACGAATTTTTTTATTTATTTTAATTGTGAATCGCGAGAGAAGACAAATTAATCGAAGGAAATTAACGAGAAAAACATGTGCAGCAGTGAGGGATCGTCAGTCATGTGGCAGAACACAACAGAAGGCAAGAACTTTTGTTTTATAAACGATGACAAATTGATTTTTTGTATGAAACTCTCCCTCTCTCTTTTTGAATATAAATTCTTGTTAGTTTGGCTGATTTTTAAGAAAGCAACATTTTTATCGCATGAAACATAAATAAAAAGAGAGTAAGAGAGAAAAAACTAGATGTTAAACAATATGCCATTACAAGGCCATCTGAAAAGGTTTTTTTTTAGCTTGCACGCAATTTATCAATTATTCAATATAAATAAATATACGAACAATATTATTCGAAGCCAGCAAAGCCGAAAAAGAGCTGTGTATGAAAATTTATATGTCTAGGCATGGCATGCGAGAGAGAGACATAGAAATTTTATTGACAGTTGCTCACATCAAATGCATTGCCTCTTCCTTTTGTATTCAATGAACGCAACGTAACTATGTCAAAAACGATTAATTTCAATTTGTGAATGAAACTAAAATGAAAAGAAAAATTTGGCTGAATCTCGACATGAATTTTCCATATAATGCAATCAGTTGATAAAAGGAATGTGAACTGCTAGTAAATGGCTATTTTAATAAATTTTGAAGTTCATATGCCTTGCATGATGATAAAGCTAGAGAAATTTCAATTCAAAATGCCATACATCCCTAATTGAATTTCATTTCTAATGAAAACAAATATCTGAAACGTTTTAGCAAAGAGAAAAGCTTCAGCGAAATTAATTTTAATTATGATGATTAAATATGCTACTGAATGAAGTTCAGAATAAATAAACATTGAGTGAATTCTTTTGATCTAAATATTTATCATTTTGAAGCTGGAAAGTTCAGTTCTTATCAGTAGATATCCATTACAGCAGCATGTTGCAGTACTAAATAACTATTCTCATCCATGCATCACACATATATGATAATGTAATTCTCTCTTTCTTTCTGTCTGTATAACCATATTGCTGTCATCATCATATATTCATGAATGCTTTATTTATTTTAACAAGCAGTCAAACATTTACAGTATTTTCCTTCTCTTGCTTCCGATGCTGCCGTTCTGAGTTCTATTCGAACAGAGCAACGTTTATGAGGCATTCATAACACTTTTTTTTCTCTTTCTTCATAGAGAAGAATTTAATAATTTCTTCATATATGCATGCATACACACACATTTACACATGGAGACAATTTTTCAAAAAGATCGTGACAAATTGGCTTATAGCGCTATAAAACTAAATTTTTTATAGAGCATAAGAAAAAAAAAAGTGAGGGAGCGAACATGTGTAATGTATCATATGCGATATATTATTATGAATATTTTCTCATATCTTAACAGAAGAAGCTGACGAGAAAGGAAGAAAAGAAAGTAACGAGTGAGCAAGCGAACGCTATAAGAAGAAGACGATAAAATTGAAAACTATCATCTTTTCATGTGCCGAGTGCTTCTTTTATGATGATGACATTATTTCGCATTTTATCGTGTGTGTGTTTGTATGAAGAATGGCGTCGAGCAGGAAGGTATAAAACGTGTTAGTTTGGTAAGAATGAGGAAAATAAAAAATTTACAAGGTTTGGAAAAATCATTAGAAATTCTTTGGAGCTTTTTAAATTTTCAATAATTCTTGTTTAAATTTGCTAAAAATTTAATTTAATTTATTCCATATTCTGGAAAATATTTTCCTTATTGCAAGTAACACGAATATAGGTTAAAAGTTGACTGTTGCTCTCATTTATTTTATTTGCCACAACTCTTCTTCTCTTCTTTTTCATCATCGTTGGAATGTAATAAACTGTTACTCAATAATAATAATAATAATGATATTACTTTTTTTTTCATACTCGGCAAAAAAGCACAACGACAGCACAAAAGAAAGAGAAAGAAAATTTTTCACATCTCCATTTTACTTTTTTTTCTTCATTGCATTTCGCAAAAGCACCCCATCGTCTCAATAAATCAACAAAGAATTTTTTTATTAATATTTTTATGTGCTTCATTTAGTCATAAATCACAAAGGCCGCACAATGCATACTGTAGTTAGATGTGAGTGGCTGTATGTGTTTGTGTGTGGTTCAATCTTTCATACTGTTTTTAAAAAGCTCACACTCGAGGCGTTGAGTGTAAATCTAGAACAAGATTTCATCTCGGTGATCGAGCAAAGCATGACAATGGGAGGAAAATCAAAATGAAAAATAATACATTTTCTCATGCCTTCTCATTCTCTTTTTGTTTCGTTTCAAACTCAATTTAATGGAAAAAATTTTCTTTTTTGATTTTGCTTTTTGTGTGTGTATTTTGGTGTTCATTTTTACAACAGCAAAGAGGAGGAGTGAAGCTTTTCAGCCATAAAATTACAAAGAGAAAGAGAGAGATAGAGAAGAAAAAGAAAAACTCATTGGCGAAATTTTCCTCCATGATATAAATCTTAATTCAAAATGTTTTAAGTAAATAATAATTATACTTTCTCTTCTCATTCAACATTCAGGTTTTTCTTCTATCCATCTGCTGCTATAGTTAAACGAAAACTTTACAAATTGTATTTTAGTTTCACTCTCAAAAACTCTTTTTCTAGAAAATTGTGAAGAGCAAAGGCAAAAAAATATTCATTCCTCTTGTTCGTGTATGTTGTATGTCTTCCTACCGGTATATGTATTTGAATAGCATGGGAAAGAAAGATAGAAGAAAGTTTTTAATTATCCTCAAATGCTGGTACGTCATCGTCATCAGGCAACATTCATCCATTCATCGTTTTTTGCTTTTCGAGATGAGCAAGCAAAAGAGGAAAATTTAAAAAGTTTCTTGATTGTAAAATACCAAGAACATGACGAAATTGAATTTAATACAATTTAAGCACTTTTCTACTTTGCTACTGTTTAACTCCTTTGATTCTAATACTGCTTTGCTGTATACACATCTCAATAACGTGACAATACCGCATTCATAACATTCAAGATTTAATTGAGTTTCGAAGGAGAAAGAGAAGGAAGCATTTGATGGAAGAAAATTAAATTCATGTGGTTTCAATATAAATTTTGTATTGTACTCTTTACTATGTAGAAACTCATGTTTATTGCTTAATACTCAACGATGAGCAAAATGGAATTTCAAGAATTTTATAGTGTTTATGAAGAGCAGTTGTGGGAATAATGAGGAACTGATTGAGTTATAATTGGACAGAATTAATAAAGCTGTTGAGAGCTACAAATTTAATAGATTAAATGTTTCATTCTAACTTTATTAATAGTTTGATGATAATAGATAAGAGCATTTAAAAAGTATTATACAACACACTCGAGTGAAAAGTTCTTTAGAAATTTAACAGACCAATCGACAGACACTATCTGAGTGAAAATGATAAACTTTCTACAACAAATAATATAGAGAGCTTTTTTTGTAGCATAATTTTCCAATAATATTCTCAATGGTATTATTAAAATCAATCTAAAACTTCACAATTGATTTCAAATTCAGTAAAATTCCCTTGTGATGTGAAATGATGATAACTTTTACCATGTAACATGAAGTAAGTGAAAATATGGGGGAATTTTCATTATATTCCTTGTGTGTATTGTGTATATTTAGTAACTAATGTACATTATATGTATACAGGAAGATAAGCAAAAAGTATTTCTCGGAACGTTTCACAGTCAAGAAGAGAAAATAACATGAAACCCGAAAATTAAATGTTCATTAATGAATTTGTTAATCTCAAATGTTTGCTTACGTGATTTAGTAATTTCTCCATTTCGTTTCAGCATAAAACATTCTTTTTCTCTATATTCTTCCTTTTTTCCATCATTTCATTGCTCGCTCGCTCATTCGTTTTCTGTTATATGCCACGGAATGATAGAGTTGAAGAGTGAAGCGAACGAGGTTGTTCGTTTCGTGTGGAAGCAAAGAATTTTCTACTGCATGCAGAAACAATCACATAGCGACAAATGTTAAAATTGAGGTTTCATGTTTGCAAAAGGAAAAGAGAAAAAGAGTGGAAAATCTCTTTGGTACACCATCCATGCATGCATTTGAGATAGACATTGCTGCTGTAGTAGTGTATATAGTTTACAATTCAAAATGAGATGATCGTGTTGTTTTTCTTTCCTGTAATATTAAAGAAGCAGTAGCTGTAGCTTTGATTACTTTCTCACACGTCTACATCTCTTGTTCATTCGCTCACAGTGCCACCATTAGCGAATGTTCATTTATGAGTTTTTTGCTGATGCAAATGTTTGTATTTCCTTTCAACTTTATATTTTTTTGATTTCATTTCTACTTCTGCTGCTGTTGTCAACACTCGACAGAATAAATCAAGGTTTGGGAAATTACTTCTAATTTTGAAATTTCTTTTTAAGCACAATTCTAATAGATTTTTATTTTGAAGAATTAAAAAACTATCAACCAAACCTCGACTTGGTCTCTAATTGAAAATTCTTTCCGTATACATTTTCACTTGGCTTATGTACACATGAGAGATTGATAAAGGAAAAATCTTAAATTATTCATGTTACATGCCACTCGAACCATGAGTATGAAGGTATAGCAGCATCAGCAGTAGCAAAGAAAGCTTTCTATTAGCTTTTTGCAAACGTAAACTGATTAAATTTCAAACAAATGATATGATCGAAAGAGAGAACGCGCTGAAAACAGCGAATCAAAGTGCTTTTATATTTTGAATATATTTACATTGTATTAGATCCGCAAATAACAAATAACCATCATGATTATTTGAATAAAAAGAGAGTAAAGAACTTTACTCTTGCTCTGCAAATTTAAAGTTTTCTTCCTTTATCTCATCACATTCACATGATTGTTTGCATGATATGTATACATTTGTAGATATGAAGAAAGTTTGTTTGAGTTTATAAACATTAAACTGCTGTTTTTTGGTTGATATCAGCAGATGATAAATGTATTTTATTGATTTACGAAATAGACAACGCCTGTCGTCATGATTTGATGGTTGCTTTTCTGTAATGAAAAATGAATATTTTTTTTACAATTTTCACTCATCCATGGAATAAACTTTCACTTTGATTTATATCTCTAGACATATATGCCAAATGTCACAACTTTCATCCCTCAACGCTCTGTCTTACTTTTTCTTTTTGACAGTAAAGAGAGCACGATAAAATTGGCAACCGAAATGGTGTTTTGATGTGCAACACCATATGTCACTTGATTCCCAATCTTTATCAATAAAATCCGAAAGAATAAGAGAGAAAAAGTTTTTTGCGTTCATTTCTCATGTGTGACTGAATTTCATTCGTCATATATATAAATTCCACATCATTATTGGTGGCGGTGGCGTTAGAAAATTTGTCAAACAGATTGCTCAAACCGAAAATGGTTTTTGGTTGCTATTGCTCGCTTGCACACTGTTATGACAAATTAATTTCCGTTACGATTTAAATTTTATCAAGGCATGTAATTACATTCTTATTCAATAAAATTTTTAATAGTTTAATGGTTTAAAGTGATCAATCTAAAAGTTCATTATTAAATAGAAAATTATAATTGACTAAAAGTAGAAATAGTTATAAACTTGATAGTTTTACTGTAAAAGTAGAATCTACTTTGTAGCCATTTGGCTTTTTTTAAAAAGTAGCTTTTGGCTACAGTGGCAAATTGGCTACAGTAGATTTTGGCTACTGGCTACGGACCAGTAGATTAACAACTCTGGTTTTACATGACTGCTACGGGCTTGTTTTGTAAAAAAGGCGGTCTAAAACTACGTTTATTTGAAAACATTCAAACTTCAAAAAGTTTGTTAATAAAAAACTTAAATAACGCCATTTTGCCAATTGTTAATGTTATTCGATTTAAAGGAAGTTATTATAAATCTTATATAGACATTATTTCACATCATTTAAGCTTAAAACTAAGGCGAAGACAATCCGATTAATCGGTGATTCTTGCTATTAATCGGTTATTTTGCGATTATTCGGCGAATTATCGGAATGTCTTCGCCTTGCCTAAAACCAGAGCCCGAAGTCGATTTATGATTAAGTCGATGAGTAAGTAAAACTCGACTAAATTTACTCGACTAAAAAATTTTTGTTTAGTCAACTAAATTTAGTCGAAATATAATCGACCA
>JACWBX010003388.1:35449-65019 GCA_014622435.1 Polypedilum pembai
AGTGGCAAATTGGCTACAGTAGATTTTGGCTATTGGCTACGGACCAGTAGATTAACAACTCTGGTTTTACATGACTGCTACGGGCTTGTTTTGTAAAAAAGGCGGCCTACAACTACATTTATTTGAAAACATTCAAACTTCAAAAAGTTTGTTAATAAAAAACTTAAATAACGCCATTTAGCCAATTGTTAAGGTTCTACGATTTAAAGGAAGTTATTATAAATCTTATATAGACATTATTTCACATCATTTAAGCTTAAAACTAAGGCGAAGACAATCCGATTAATCGGTGATTCTTCCTATTAATCGGTGATTTTGCGATTATTCGGCGAATTATCGGAATGTCTTCGCCTTACTTAAAACTAAAAACAAAGTTTCAAAAATCTTTTTCGAAAACGTGTTTCGATTTCATATGAAAAAGCTTGTCAAGACTTTTCATAGCGAATCAGTTATACAACAGTTTTAGTTAATCACACAATTCGTAGAAAATTTTCACAGTGATTATTGAATTCCTAACGTTTAAAAATTGTGCAGAATGTAGGTTGACATAACTATAATCTTTCTCATGTCATCAACAGCAAACTATAACGAGAAACTAAACATAAAAAGAACTCTTTTCCTATATCTACGCATAACAGCGCGTTGTGATATGTGTATACAAAATCTCGACACTATTCAACTTGTACGATACCTTTTCCGCTTCTTTCATGCCATAAAATATTCAAAGTCATGAACTTTTAATCGGCAGTCGACCTTTTTGCCTACTTTTCGACGCTACGCCTCACTCATGTGCTTGCTCACGATGAAAACTTTACTTTTTTTCTCCACATGTTTCTCATTTTCATTGCGTATCAACGAAACTTATCGCTTTCATCACTCCATCGCGTACTAGGAAGAACGTTTTAAATAAAATGAATATTGAATCAGCTATCTGTCATTTATGCGTGCAAATATCGATGATTCTAAAAATTGTTTGTGCATGTGTATGTATTTGATTTTAATGTTTATTGGAAATTCGAGTAAGAGTAAGGAGCGGGAATATCATTTCACGCACATGAAAAGTCAAAATAAAGTGACGTTGAAATGTATATGTGGATTGAAAGAAAGAAAAAAAAAATAAGCAGCAAAAGCAACCCTTAAGCAACATATACAGACATGTACGCTAGTTTTTTGGTATTCATATCACAACACATTCATGCCGATAAATGTATCGCTCATTCCTACTCCTCCTTCACTATGTATAGACATAAATGCCAATGGAATATATAAATTTCCGACATGGACTTGACATGTCACCGACCGAGAAATGATTTTGTTTAACCAAATTAGGCAAACAACATTTGAATAAATCATGGTGAAGATTTATAACAAAATGCATATCGTTGAGGATTCGTAGCAGCTTTAATGTCGAGATATTTATAGAGCGAGGAAAAAAAAATTTGCACATTTTTATCATACATGCACGAGAAAATACTCCAATGTTATTCATACATTTGTAATCTTTTGCGAATTATTCACGACGAGAGCGAAAATTCCTCTACTAGAAAAAAAATCCTCTCCTATTGCAAAGAATGAAAAAAATCCATTTATGGGAAATGGTTGGAAAAACATAGAAAGTATTAATGCTCCAAACGCTTTGTATGAAGATGGATCTAACAAGTTGCTTTATTATTACATATGTCATTGCGCTTTTTCTCTCCAACTTTAACTTTAATCTTTAATCCTCTTGTTTGTCTAACTTTAATAAATACTTTAAAAGAGAAACAAATACATAAATCATCATTTATGCCAAGATGAAAAGAGAAAAGTGGAAATTCTCGAAAATTTATTCCTACTCACATTACATGGAATATTTGTTTTGTAAATATATTCATTCAAATTTATGTCAACTTCTTCCTGTTGTTCAGGAAAGCATGAGATGACAACAATAACGTTAATGTGCTTTAAATGCGCTTTCACCTTTAATGTTACGCTTCGCTTTTTGCCTTCCTCTTGACTCTTTGATGTGTCAAAGTTTCCTGTTGCCTTTTTCCTTTTGCTTTGACCTATACTACTACTCATGTGTAAGGTTGAAGGCGTTCATTATTGAAATATTGATATATTAATGCCGTTGTATGTTTATTCTTTGAGAAAGAAGTAGAAAAATACTTGTATGTAAACCATATTTAACCTCAACTACCCCTCCATCATCATAACATAAGTATGGTATTATAACTTTTAATCCATTTAGTGTCATGTATTTAGAAATCGACATCGAATGAAAGAGAGAGAAAAACACGAGACCTATAAGTATACACTCGCACGAATATTATTTAATGGAATCCTTTTAACAGATTTTCGACAGTTATGAGGAATTATAATTATTGATTTATGTGTGTATATGTGCATGCACGAGTATAGTGAAAAGAAATGTATGCCAGTGGAAGCAATCTGAAAAATGAAAACGTGAAGAGGAAGAACGTAGGAGAAGGAGAAAAAAAAGCTTAAACATGATAAATGAACACATTTTCCCGTTGTATATGCAGCAAAAAAAATAAATTAAATATTCGCTCTCTTTCATTCGTTTTTTTTGTTTCCGGAATGAATGAGTGAATAAAAATATTGAAAGAAGTCAGAATTAAAACATGATTTAAGCGCATTTTATGATTATCACAAAGTTTAAATGATAATGTCAATTAAAACATATTCTTAGAAAACTTGACAGACAAAATGGAAATAAAGTTCTACATAAAAAATGTACTAAAAATAAAAATTTACGCCACGCGAGCAATTGTGAGCGAACGAGTGAGAGAGAAAGGTTACGTTATGGGGAAAGAGGAGGAAAATAAAACATTATCTGCCAAGTCAAACAAACGTTTTCGGTATTAAATATGCATCGCTTTCAGAGAGAGAACAACATTTAATCTTCACAGCAACATCTTAATATAGCAGGAAAAATTTGCATATGGTTTCTGAATATCCTCACCATAGCTCTCTCTTTTTCTTTTCTTCTTCATCTGCTTGTCTGCTATGCCGAGATTTATTCTTATTCCCTATAGCTTTGTGCTGAAGCAAAGAAAAAGGATGAGAGAAGGGAAAAAAATGTTTGTTATTAAAGATGAGTATTTTGAGATAAGGAAAATCTTTTTGCTATAGCATACAATTTTTCTCATCATCATCATTCTTGTTGGCTCCATAACGAGTCAAGAGGATGGAGGCAAATTATACAACATTATTATGACCTCACTCATTTCATTTTTATTAATTTTTCTCCTTCTCTTTTTCTCTCGTTTTTCTGAATGCTTGAGGATAGAAATTTGATTTATGTTGTGATGAAAAGGTCATAAGAATGTCTCATTTTTATCAATTTTAATAATAAAGCCATTTTGAGTTTTCTAAAATTGGACTATACAGAATTTTGTTAATTAATTGCTAAGTCTTCTAAATCTAAATTAATCAGTAAAACCTATTTGACTCATATGTCAGACATTCATCGTCTAGTTACAAATAGTAGTTTGAGTACCTATTTTGAGACAATTTGTAATTTAATAATGTCAAGTAAATGGAATTTAGCTTTTCCATTATTTGACCTTTTTTGGTTTCTTCCTCTCTTTTTGGCTAAATACTCACTTTTAGGATGTGATACCTTAAAAACATTTCTCACGCGCTGTAATTTAATCCATTCTTAAAATATCTAATTCACATTAGTCCCACACATACACGACCCTTAATGAATTAAATGAAAACTTTTTTTTTATTTTTAATTTTTTTCAATTCTCGAAACAGAAAGAAATTAAAGTAAGTAATCGATATGAGAGAGAGGTCAAAAAACGGCATTTTAAAAGAAAATGACTTAATATGACAATTTTAATGAAGAAAAATTTTTCAATTTTAACAATATAATTGCTGCAATAAATGATTCAAGCTAGCGTAATTAAAAAGCGAATGAAATTTCTTTATTAATTTTCCAATAAGCAGCAGCAGCAGCATTTCGAAATGCTTTCTACACTGTATGTGGGAAAAAGTTGTTTATGAATTAATAAATGAAATCGTCATTGATCTAAAAGAACGCTATTGTTTAAAAGATGATTATTGTTTATTAAAGCCTCATTGAATGGCCTTTTAAGTTTTTTTTCCCCTTTGTGAACGAATAAAGAGAGAAACCAGCAAGATACAAAAATAACAATTTTTGTTTACGGGTAGTTATCAAGAGAGAGATAGAAAGAGAAAGAACGGTTGCAGAATAATATAAACAATAGAAATCAAATTTGCATAATTTCATAAATTGTATATAGACACGTTTTAATGAGCGCTTAGGTTTTATGCTCTGGCCAGCATATATACTTAGACACACATACTAAACCATACATATAAATGTCCACAACGATCTGCAAACAGAGTAGCAGTCGAATGGAATTTACCGTATGATAATTTATGACAAATAAGAGCTACAGCATACAATGAGAGAGAGTAAGGCACCCAATTTTAGTTTTCTGAATACTCCAAATTCGGATTAGAGGAAATTATAAATGCAAATATGTATGTATACATGCAGAAAGATAAGAGTAAGTTTTTCGTATTGTTTTTAGAGAGAGGAAAGAGGTTTTCTCGGTCAGTGGTTATACAACAATGTTTTTTCCTTCTCTTTATTCGCTCCTTTTGAATTTCACATAGCAAAAAAAGAAATATTTTTATGTGTACATAGCAATGTAGCTAAGAGTGCCCATTGTGAGAAATTCAAATAGCATTTTAACCCGAATAGAAGAATCAAAAGCATATATAAGGAAATAAAGAATGCCTCATTCAACTCGGAATTGTCTCCAACACCAAAAGCTATATGAACAAAATTGAGACATTTAAAAAGGAAAAGGAAAATTTTTAACTTAATTTCATTACACTTTTTCATTTCTTCAAAAGAAATATATGAAACTGATTATGAAGATTTAAAATTAAAATTATTTTTAAAAATGCGTTATAAACTTTTTTATTATGAAATAAATTTTCATAGCTTCCTCTATACAATATCAATGTATATGTTGCTTAAAGCGAACCTTGCTCCACTTGGGACTATTATTAACTCACATACATATATCAGAGGAAGATGAGCCTCTTTGCTTCATACTCCTTTTTTTTGGCATTATATGACATTCTAGAGAGCTCATATTAATGCATGAAACATGTGAAGGAATCCAATACCTTTTACCGAGGCAGTTTTTAGCAGCAGCAGCAGCAGTAACAGCATTGTGAACAAGAGAAGGAAATAAAGAAGAGAGAGACAGAGAAAGAGAGAAAAAAAATGCTGAAGGAATGAAAGAAATGAATGTTTGCTGTACGTCACATGTATTTATGATTTCAATTCATATTTCACATTTGTAGAAGGAGTAAGAGAGCAAGAGCGAGAGCGAGAGAAGAATGTATGTATGCATGAATGTACACACATGTAGGTAAAATAGAAAGAAGAAAGGTATGAATAAAATTTTCTTCCTTCATCTACTTTCTTTCTCAGTTAGACTAGAAAGGTTTCATATTTGCATAACATTTTAGATTTGTATTTATCTCTTTTTTCAAAAAAAAAATATTCTTACATTTTCATATATGATCTAGAGAAATAGAGGAAAAGAGTAAAGTAAATTCTATCATAATTTAAACACACAACGCAGCAGCATTTACATGAAGAACACTTTTATGCATCAAACTCTCATGAGTAGCTTTATTCGATTTGCCTGAATAGCTTAAATAGAGCAACTGCATTTTATCAAATCTTCGAGAAGTTTTTTTTTCTCTCTCTTTAAAGTTAAGTCAATAATAAAATTGAATTGAATTGAATTTCTTTCCCTGAACAAAATTGCTGACATATTCATATGAGAAAGAACATTTTATATTATGCCATTTCAGCATTATACTCAATATTTCATTTCATTTCAAGAGGAATCCTGCTTTCATCAGCTTGTAATCTAATAAAGCTATTAAAGAGTTATTGCATGGCACTTCCTGTCGTTGTGACTTTTTACAATGTAAACATGGTTTATTTTATGACATTTCTGCTATTACTTTAACTTTGTAAAATAAATCAATGATAAAGTTAAATGGAATTTCAAACATTCTTTACTCCAATTACAAACCAATGATGCACTTTACTGATTTTAAAGCCATAAAAATGCCTCAAAATTTATCATTCTTAAGAATCTTTTTCTATTGTATCATATAACAAAAGTTTGTAAAAGCATGAAACAGTAAGTAAGATAGGAAGAAATAAATTAGCATTTAAATTATGATTCGCTGAAAAGATGGATTCATTTTAACTCATTCAAGTGCGAGAAATGAAGGATGAAAAAATGTTTGTTGAATGCTTAATGAATTGTTCTGTTGCCTGTGCCTTTTGTGTTTTCGCAATTCATCATAGAAAAAATGAAAATTCTTTCTGTTTACCTGCTTGTTTAAAAAGTCAAGTGCCTTCGGGACTTTTTGTCTATATACCCGCAATCTCTTCACCTTTTTCTGTGCACTAGATGCTTTCTATCGCTTCATCATCTTTATTCTTTCCTCATCAAAATAATATAATAATAATTTGACTATAATATGCAAATGCTATGCATGCAAATTTCTCAAAAACCAACCCGTACTCATTCATTCATTTATTCGGTCATGGAAGTCACTCGGTTTATGAGAATGAAACGATAAACTAAAGAGTGAACTTCACCAAAAGGCTTCATTAATAATTATAAAGTTTTTGCTTTGCTGAATAATGTATGTCATGTAGAAGTAAAATGTTAATTTTCTTCAACAGAGTACATACAATAATAATAAAATTATTATGCGCATATAGATGTTGCATAAAGATTGTTCAAGAGCTCTTCAATATTAAATCTTAATTTAACTTTGACTCTATCGTTTAATAATCAAAAATTCAAATTAGAAATAATTGTAACTAACTGAGGACATCCACAAAAAAAGTACATACATAGACATACATGCATGGACTTACAGTAATAATAAAATAAACATATGGTTGACCATATATATGTCGTATGCTATTTATGTTAATTGATGGTAATATATTTATTGGTTTATTCAAATTAGCTTCTCCGACCTCATCCTCAAAACACACTCTATAACACACATATGGAGGATTGAAAAAGGATTTTTTTTTGTTCAGTACTAAATATTTAAATTTATTTAATTTTTTCGCCTATTTAAAAAGCATAAGTCATGCATGAAACATATGTGTGAGTGTTTGTGTATGTAAATTTTCTTATATAGGGAATAGAATGAAAGTATAAATCCTTCAGTTAGATTATACAGCTTACAGTCACATTAATTCATAAATAAATACGCGTATTATTGAGTGTGTTTGTTTGTTCACATATTGTACTGAAAATTAGAAATTTTCTGCCTTAAATATGTCACACACATGAATTAATTTTTTTTTCACGGATATTTTTTGACATACATATTAGCAGATGACGTTGATATGACCATGACATTGAAGCTGCTGTTGTTCAATTGATTTCTCATTGAAAATGTTTTTTTTTCCTTTCGTGTGCTTCTAATAGCCATCAATATGCGATTTTCTTCTTCGTACTTGAATTTTCCAATTGATTCACTCACAAAAAAAAAGCAATACATTGTCAAGAGTGCACAGAAATTCAAGTATGAGAAAGAAAAACATTTTTTAAAAAAACAAAATACAAAAAAATCTTGAAAATTTCTATTGACGTGGAAGAGTGGCAGCAGTGATGGAAAGAATATCTTATCAAGATCAAATAATACAAATTTCTTTTATTTCTCGGCAAAACATACACAAAAACATGTATAAAAATATCTCAAATAACAAATGGACTGCCATTTTATGCTCGCTTTCGTAAAAAAAGCAGAGAACAGAGTGTGAGCAAAGAGCGTAGTCTCATATAAAATAGGATAACGATTGTTGTTCGTTTATGACTCAAATTGCATGCATATTTCGATTTTCAAGCATCATTCTAGTATGAAAGAGAGATTTTCTGTGACAGCTAAAATCACACAAGCACAAGCGTTGGCAGAAATGAAAAATAACAATACTTGGCTCAAAAATCGAACATTTCTCCAATATCAAAAGCTAAAATGATGCTCTGTACAACTTCTATTGCTGTTATTTTACGAAAAAGAACATAAATATTTTGTTTTAATAGAAATAATAGAAAAGATTTGAAATTTTTCATAATTTAGTTTCATTTTTCACAGAGTCCGAAACAGTTTTAAAAATAACTAAAAATTAACTAAATTTTAATCAAATAAAATTTTCAACTAAAAAGCAACTAAAATTTAATCGATTAGTGTTTTATTTTTATTCGATTATAATTTAGTTGAATTTAGTTAGTTGCAATCAAATTTTCAAACGGTTTCGGACTCTGATTTTTCAATCATCTAGTTATTCGTTGATATAAATATAAAGTAAAATTAAAATCCTAATTCAAGAAATTCTTTTTCTATTATTTCTTGTTTTTGCTGTTGCTTATCCTCTTTTGGGAGATTGTAATTTTGTCTGGATCAATATTGTTTGTCCTATTCATCGACACATGTAATTTTTCATCATTTTGCATATTGAAGTATTGTGGTGATCAATTTAGACTTTGCATACATGAGCATAAAAAAAGAGACAGCATAGGTCATACAATGTAAAATTCCATTGTTTACTATTATTGTTTGATGTCAAACTATATAAATGAAACTTTTCTAGATATGCCATAGATAATGAAGTCTCTTGGGCATCAAAGACGATGAAAATTGTTCCATTTCCAAAGCACTTTGCAGTTGGAAAATTACAATTCTCTGACATAGCCAACAGAAACAACACACTCAGCAATAAGTTTCAATTGAGACTAATGTTTGCACATGGAGCCATGAAATAGAAACCCATAAGTACATATTAAGTGCACGTATAAAGGCACAAGCAGCAGCAGTAGCAAAGCACAGGGAGAGACACAATTGTCGTTTGCTGTTTACACAGTTACCTCAAAACGATGTGCATTGTGTAAACTTATTTCATATATGACTATCAACTCACATTTGTAGGCTTCTTCATGCCGCAGCAGAGTGTGTATTTATTTATAAATAAAAAAATAATAATACGTGTTCAATTTGTTTCAACACAGCTGGACATATCAATAAAAGTCGATAAAGAATGGAAATAGAACTATTTTTTTTTATCCTGCCTTTATTTTGATGCAACGCGCAAAAAATACTGAGAATTGCGCTTTAAATATTCTATTGAAATATTTCGTTGTTCATTTGGAGTTGCTGCTGTTTGCCAATGCTACCACATACAGAATAAAATATTTTTTCTGTTGGATTTGCTCAAACTTCGGGTCCCAGCACGTCCTCTTATGTTTAAATAATAAAAAAGTGAATGATCACCAGTGCAGCAAACGTGGAATTATTTTTTATTGAGTGTAAAAACAATATATATGTTTTTATTTCAAGAGTGAGCTAGAGTGGCGATAGCGCAAAAAAAAAAAATTGAACAACCATAGAATTTTCTTATTTTGTGTATGTTCAAACATGCGAGAAGCATAGCAAAAAGTTTTTTATTTACTTCTTAAATATTGATCAGAAAATTTATAGATAAAAAAATTCTTTTTTCGTTGATAATTCTCAGGTGTTAAAATGATGAATTTAAAATAAATGTCCTACACTAAACAAGGATCAAAGTTTTTATTTGTTTAGCATAAAATATCATATAATTGAGATACTAACAATAACATTAAAAATGCATATAGATTATATAAAAAGCATTAAAAATTCAACAAAAGCACTTCATAATCCCTTTAATCTAATGATGATAAGTACTGAACTTGTAAAAAAACGTTCATGCAAGCAAATTTACGCTTGCTCGTTTGATATTTATTTTTGGTAAAAAGTTATAAATTATTTATGTGCTGAGCATATATACCTTTTTATATATGCATGCATGTATGTGTGATTGTGCGTTACCCTTCGCATCATTAAAACAAGAGCACGCCTTAAATCAGTTGTAGGATTATCAAATTTTCTCTCTCGTTTATTGACTGATATACCACGCACATATGCCACTGTTGCTGTTGCTTTTTACTGATTACGTTGCATTTTAGAGTCCATTGAAAATTGTTGTTCGATAAATAAACATCATGTTTAAAATTTATATAGCTGTCGAGAGTGTGCGGAGTGTGTGTTAAATGTGTGTTTTTTTCTCATTCTTTCTTTGGTTGAAAAGTTCATATCATTTGCAGGCAATAAAAATAATAAATTTCTCAGTGAGGAGCGAACAAAAAAATGAAAATTAAATTTGTACTGTATATGTCGAGGGTGTATGTGCGAGCACCGTTCAATTTCAATACCATCAGCTGCACATCACCTGGTACAAAGAGAGAGAAAGCATAATTCATCATCATGCATAATTTCAAGTTTCTCTCTCTCTATATATATGAAATTTTTTTGTTCCTTTTCTACTGCTCATGATGATAAAAATTGTATATTTTATAAAAGAATCAAAAAATATTGTGTGTAACATATTTATTTTATATCTCGCATCCTTTTTTATATTGAATTGATAATATTCATGAAAAAAGAAAAATTTATATAACAGAGAGTGAATATTAAAGCATAAAGAACTTTTAATTTAATTAAACTCAATTTAATTCAACAATACTCGAAATGAAGGCTCAACCATGCACTTTTTTTTGGTGTATATCTCCATTCAACTTTTTTTTTCTCTGCTCTCTTTTAACAGCTCTCTCATTTTATCAAGCCATAAATTTAAATTGTACAAGTTTTTGAATTAATTTAAAAAATTTTATTTCTCTGTGTGTACATAAAATTTTTTCCTCCCTCGACAACTTGACGGTCTGTGTAGTGTATAAACACATATAATTTTTATATATATACTGAAAATAACGAAAGCGAGATAAATTGCGAAATGAGTTAAAATTTATTGAAATTGTTTCTTATTAATGCACGCGCTAAAGCATTTTAATGCAGAATTTATTCACCAGAAAATTTACTCATTCTCTCTTGTATATGTGTAAAAGGGTAAAAAAAAGATGTCGATAAAATTTGATTATTGTAATGCATAAACATGAGTCATTCATTTATTTAACACGCACATGCTGGATCGAAAACAAATTCAATTTCAAAACCATTGCAATCCATCAAGATAATTTCAGTAATCGATCACCTGATTAAGAATGAATTTGGTTTTGGTCCTTTTCAGTAGAAATCGAAATAAAAATGTTGTTAACCCTTTAAAAACATCGTAAGTGAATATGCATGGGCTTGGTTGAATGTGAAATTGCAGTGGGTTGAAACTTAATTGGTTTTCGGTTAATAAAAAAAAGAATTTGCTAAAAAATTGGGTAATTTGTATGCATTGAATGGCAAAATGGAAATGGAAGAATTTTAAAATGTGATTAAATATTGATTCATTCCAAACATTAAGGTGATTTATGGAGGCAAGGAAATGTTAATTATATGAGCATATGAAGCTGAAACTGACAAATTGATTGAATGTTTGGGATTTTTTTTATTATCAAAAAATCAGCAGTCAATTCTCAGTCATTGTCAGCCAAAAAAGACGCTCTTTTTAAATGAAAAGGGGTTAAAGAAAGACACTTGACTTAAATGAATATTTTTAGTGCTCAAACTTTTCCATCAAGTTCATCAAATTGGAAACAATTTTATTGTTAAAGAAACTGGAAAGGATTTGATGAGCTTACAATTTTCTCCATCTCTTTTTCTTCATTACAATAACAAAACGAGATTTGCAAGGAAAGATAACTTGTAAGTAATTTTTTTTATTAGTTAAATAGCTTTAAAGCTTCAATGAAAGAAAAATAGGGTCCGTTAGGGAATTCCGAAAAAGCCCGCGACATGCAACTACGATTTTTCGAAATTATTCCAACTTGAAAAAGTTTGTTAACAAAAATCTTTAAAAAACATCGTTTTGTTAATTATTAATGTTTCTCGATACAAGAGAGGTTATTATATAACTAATACAGGTTTCACTTCTTATCATATCAGCTTAAAACTTAAATTATTTTTATTTTTCTTCAACATTTATTTTCAAAAACGTGCTCCGAAAATTTCAAAAATTCAAAAAATGTTCGAAATGAAGTGTGAAAACACGTTTGAAACTTATTTTTCAACGGTCAAAATTTCAATTGAAACTACCAGGAAATCTGTATAAATCATCAAAATATGACGAAAGTTTTTTGGTTCCTGATAGTGATTTTCCCTTGATAAAACCTCATATTCTTATTAGAAATATCAACCAAAAAGAAAAAAAAAGTGGAGCAACAGCAGCAAAATTGTTTTTCTTTTTTTATTTCATAAGTGAAGAAGAGAAGGGGAAGAAAAGTCAAAGTCGTTTTGAAGAAGGCATACTCTCACTTCACTCACACAAAATATTTATTTTTTTTCTTTTTTGTATTTATAAGCACACAAAGACTTTTATCTCATTAAATAAATATCTGCAAAATGGCATTTAACCTTTTTCTTCTTTTTTTAAAGCAGAGCTTCTTACTTACTTAAATGTACATTTTTGCAAAAGAAAGAAGAAATGTGATGTTGGTGGGAAAAGTAGAACCCTTTTAAGAGTATTAAAAAATATTTTTGTGTGTTATTGAATGTTATAGCTTCGAATCAGTCAATCGATTCTCTTTTTTTTTTTCGAAAGTTCCCTTGAGCACGAAAAACTCTGTAGACCGTAGACCACTCTGTACATACAAACACGCAGCTAATGCCATACAACTGAACTTTATAGCAATTCCAATATCATCTCTTCGATCTTCTACAGCTGTCATCTGATTAGAACATAAATTATTTGGAAATTTCAATAAACTAAATGGCATTCAGGTCGATATGTGTGTGTGTATGTCAGTATGAGTTGGCATGTGTGTTATTACATTTTCTCTCTCTCTCTTTCTTATGCCATACACTAAGCGGATTTTTATTATCATTTCCAAAACGATTTTGGGGAGTAGAAACTCAGCAGTTCCACCTGAACAACTTTTTTTTCCACTGTCGATTTATTGACATTTTGTCGCTGTCAAAAAGTTCTCGTCCTTTTCATCCAATTTTCTTCATTACATTCCGGCCAACAAAAGAAGAAAAAAAAGAAATAATGCGACAATAAATATAAAAAGAGTTGTAAGTCTGTTTGCTGGCCAGCCACTGCTGGGTGTTGGTTTGATGAAGGTCGAATTATTCGATCATCATTTGGGGGCGTTAAAGATGCTATCAATCTGATAAACTCACTGAACTTGAAACATTAATGTTTCATTACAAAACTTTTTTTTTGTCTCATTCTTATTGAAATTTCTTCACTTATTTCTTGCTTGTTGTCGTCGTTATTTGAAATGGAGCAATTTGTAATTCTTGCTGGGGTAAATTTATTAATTGAAAACGCACCCAGACGACAGTAAACACACATAAAGAGAAAACCCCATGTCAAAAATTATTTTACGCATCACTTGTGATTCATAATGATGATTCTTCATTATAATGTGAGTGAGGGAACTGTGAAATGATAATTATCTTTGCATATGTATCATTTCGGATGTGCTGCGAAAATAAATAAACCATGAGAAATTAATTAATTGATTTAACAATCTAAATAGCATTTCGTCAATGCGTTTCTCGTTCATTTGATGTGTATATCTTAAAGTTTTGTCATCTTATAGTATGACAAATTTCTAATTTAAATTATTAGTTTAATGCTCAAATAATGCTGATGCTAGTATAAAATTGATGAGATTGGATTAGAACTGTTTTTGAGATTGTCATTAATTGAAGGGGATTTTGTGAAAATTATTGTATTGAATGAATGACAATAACATGTGTTTAAAATATCTCAATTATGAAGTTTAACGATTATTTTCTTAACCGTTAAATTAAATTTTGAATTTATTTTTTATCCGTTAAATTGAAAATAATTAATAAAAAATTGTCTTCTTCTTTTTTCCATTAAATTTCATTCAAGAATAAAAAAGAAAAGAAAACCATGAAATAGAAAACAATAAAGAAAACAAATAGCTGCCACACCAGAATTGCCGCGACTTTATAAAATAAAATATGATTCGAAAATGAACTCAATGCTACTGATTCCACAACTCATTCATTCTTCGTTCTAATTACTATCACAATGGATGTAATTTATTCATGGTGATTAATTTTGACGATGTTTGTTGTTGTAGCTTACTTGAAACGAGAATGGAAAGAAAGAAGAGAGAAAAAACGTGTATTTTGAATTTCTTTATTTGCCCGACTATTGTGTTATAAGCGGAGAAATACAAACACACAGACACACAATAATCATTGTAATCAATGAAGGATAAGGTAAAGAAGTTAAAACATGTGCAAAAAAAGTACCACCCATTTTCTGCTAATTGCATTGTTTTGAATGACTCATCGAGCCTTTTTCTTTCATGTAGAGAAGGACTCACAGCAGGTCTCAATTTTATTGACTCTTTCGAGAATGCAAAGAGATACAGTATGTACGTAATATTTTGCGTGTGCTTAAGTAGTCATGAGAACAAGGCATAAAAGATGTTTATCAGAGATGAAAAATTTCTACATTACACACATCGTTGACGCGAGAAAAGTGAGAAGAAAAATCTTTTTTTTTTGACGAAATGCAAACAATTTTACATCATTCACACATATTTTATTGTATAATAATGTTTTTATTTTCGTCTCCTTTAGTTGTTGTTGTTATTGTTGTGTTACATAATCATCATAATGGAAATTTCATCAAGCCCTCAAATATTCTACTACATTCGGTGAGAAGAGAGAGAAATTTTTATTGTTTGTTTGTCACTGAGTGAGATTTTATGTCTCCCTAAAATAAAATTTTAAAAAGAAAATAACATACAGCTAGAGGAAAATAAAAATGAAACTAAGTAACGGCTTATCTTATCGTTCAACTTTACTTAGAAATTGAGTTGCTTTTTGTGATTTGACTTTTTTTTCTTCTCATTCTATATTCTAACAAAACACACGAGCATAACACTCATACAAGAAGAAAAATTTAATCTTGATAAAAACGAATCCTTATTGTCTCTTTTCTCCTTCTCTCTATCCTTCGTCTGAATCGTTTACCGTTGCTGTGTTTGTATGATGAAATTGAGAATAAATAAATGTTGAAGCCACACACACGCGAACAATATCATTGGAGACAGAAATAACAACTTTATTTATTCTGTAACAAATTCCAAAGATATTTCCTAGAAAATACATATAATGTCAAATCTCGTTCAAAATAATGAAAGATTTATCATCGAATTGTTTTTTTTTACGTTCTTGATTTTAAAGTATAATTCTTCATTGAGTTGAAGTTGCGTATGTTTATCATCATAATTGCGTTGAACTGAGAAGTAAAAAAAAAGAGGAACAGTAATAATTCATAAAGGAAAATGAAAGATTTTTCCACGTTAAAAGCATGAAAGAAAGAAAAATTTTCTTTCGCACTTTCTTCTTTACTTACCACTGTCAAATGAAGCAAGAACATTGGTGCGAAGTGAAATTTATGTTGAAAAATTAATTTTCAATCCATCACGAGCGTTACTTGTGTGTGAAAATGTGCTCGTAATTTATTATCTTTTTAAAATGAATCTCGTAAGTTTTTCTCTTTCTTTCTCGCGTGTAAATTGAAATGAATTTTTTTTCTCTCTCAATGGATGGATCATAAAAGAAGAAGAAGGTTTGTTTTATGACAGAGATGAAGGGAAAATTATTATTTATAGAGTTTTATTATGAGAATGAATGAATTTTTAAAATGTTTCTTTTTTTGATGATATAAGCAAAAATAGCAAGAACTTGTTGACAATTCTTTGAATTATTTATTTTCTAATTTCTGTTTCGAAATCTATCAAAAGAATAAAATAGTTTTCTTTATTCATGAAATATTTCACTAAACCTTGTAAATTTCATTGAACTTTTCTTCAGTCATTTATCTTTGAAAATATTCGAAATTTTTCCTCAACAATTCTGACATATTTTGTCTGTATTATTTTTTGACGAATGATGAAACCTTTCGTGACCTCTCATTCAGTAAGCGAAACAAACAAATATTAAGCGATGAGTCTCTAGACAAATAATAATTTCTGATGCATTGCATCAATCATCATCATCTGTGAGCGGTTGAACCGCATCATAATTAGCACACACATATACCGCAATCAACAAGCACACATTTATGTAAATTGTGAGGCTTGAACGATCAAGTTACATGAAACTGAAATTTTCCAGTGCATCGCAATGATCTCCCTTGACACATACTCGAGAATATCGAAATTTTTTCCTCACTCAAATGTAAATGATTGCAAGAGTGAGTTAAATGGAAAAACCTGAAATTTACACATTTACAAGTCATCTATCTTTATTTGTTGAATGCCTCAGAGCTCATAAATTATCTCGACAAATTGAATTGAGTGAAAGAGGAGAAAACTTCTTAAAAAAAAGAGAGAGAAAGGCATGTCGATGATGATGATAATGGTGATGACTTTGGAGTAGCTTATTTATGCAGTAAAAGAGGAAGTTTTCACCAACTCAAATTCTTCATCACATGCATTCATTCTCAAGAGGAAGAGTCGTAAATTTTCACTCATTTCATTTTTAAAATTAGCTATAAACCACTTAGACAGACAGCATTGAATAGAGTTGAGAGTGAAATGATGGCCACTTATTCTATCAAATTAATATTTATTTTGTCTTTATAGCTGTAAGAAGAAAAAGAATTGAAATGAAATGATTTAATGACAAATTTTTATGAGAATAATTTTTGTATATTTTTGCTGAAATGAATTATTAATTCGTTTTTCCTTTCAAAAATAGCAGAAAGCAAAATAATTTTTAGAATTTGTGTTGAATTTCATTCAAAAAATTTAAAATTTTAAAATTTCGAAATTGTTTTTGAAACATTTTGAAATTTTGAAGTAATTTTTGAACAAAATTTCAAATTTAAAAGAAAATAAATTAAAAACTGTGACAATCAAAATTAGCCAATTTTCAACATCATACATAAATACTTTCTGCTTTTTCTTTCTAGTTAAAGAATTAAGAAAATATTGAACACATGTTTGACTGCCGCGTTTAAGTAAAAACATATTTTTGACTTTATATTTTGAGAATGATTTCATAAGTGCTGTATTGTGTGTTATGCTGTCTCTGTTTTGTATCTTCTTCTTATACATCTTCCCATAAGTGAGTCAGAGAGAAGAAAAAGAAGAAAGTCATAGTTAAAAAGGCAAAATTTTATGGCAACCACATGTTAAAACAATTGCCTTCTTCTTCTTACTTATTTCTCATTTGAATGAAAGAAAAATCTTCTCCTCCTAGTTAAAATAAATATTTATTTGCCGTTCTCGGGAAGAAAAAAAGTGGCAATTTGAGAAACTCACTTGAAAATTATGTGGCATGAATGAATTTTTTTTTAACTTTAAAATTTTCGAGGGAGATAAAGGAAAGAAATCAACTCTAGCAACAGCAGCAGCAGCCGAGTGTTCGAATTTCAATAATTGCGCCTTCGGGATACATTAAGCTTTATAATTTATAAGTATGAAGACAGAATGAAACAATTTCAGGCAAGAGAGTGAGAGAGAAAAAGAGAGAAATTCTAAATTCCCATAAAACAATTACATTATGTGAAATTACTTTATTGCTCAGGTAGCATAAAATTATAAACACACTCTCTGAAACAATATTGTGTGTATATGTGTGCTAGAGAAAGTTCTAACAGTAGAAAAAAAGAATATGTTGAGTAACTTTATTGTCGAGAGTCCACTTGGGAGTGTGAGAAAGCGTTTAATAGAAAAATTTACTAAATAATTTTCAGCTCGTTGCTTTAAAAATTTCACTTTCGCCCCGTGTGCTACTAAGCACACTGGATTAAATGAAAACGTTGTGAGAGCAAGCTACTGTAATTATGATCATAAATTTATAATTAAATATTGTACAAAGCTCAATTTATCACGGTTGGAAAGTGTACATTACCTATATTACATAATTCATAAGTTCTAGTTGAAAATGAGAGAATTATTGTTGAATTTAATTGCTTATTAAGAAGGAATATCTCTGAAGTAAATATTGTTAATTGGTTGCATTCGTTGGTCTGTCCTTTATTTATTCTTTTTCTCTTATTTGATAATAAATTAATTTTAAGTTTTAACGGTTTTTTTCAATTCATAATTTTTATTGTTTACAAAATTTTTAATAATTTCATTCATTGCTTCTTCCTTTATGTATAAACAAATGTCAAATGAAGTGTAAATTTTCTTCACCATTTATTATTCTTTCAAACAAACCATGACATTTAAAATTACTTGTTGTCGTTGTTTATAGCTTAAGGGCTTCGGTCAAAGTTGAATTAAATTGCTTAAAGTCATATATGATTTTATTTTCGTTAATAAAAGAGCAAAGTTGGCACTTGCCTAGAGTATAATCTAAAATCCTAGATAGAGAGAAATTTAATGTGAGAGCAATAAATTAATTACTCTACTAAGTCCCGGCCTCAAAGCATTTTTTACCACAAGCAAGTAAATGAATAAACAAACGAACGAGCGTTCCATTGAGCCCATTGTATTTAAAGTTCTAGGAGCTATAGCTATAATGAGAATGTATGTGTGTGAAAATAGCGTGGGGGTATACAAATTCAATGCTATTCAGTATTTAAACTTTATGGCACACGAAATAAACTCATTAATCAATGGAAGAAGTTTTTTTATGTGTGTGCCTTTTTCTTGGTAATGGTGGTTGTGTAAGAATAGTAAAAATAATGAAAAAAGGAGATAATTCTATGCTCTTTAATCAACTAAGTATGTGGAAGGCATTTTTATTAAAAAATTATAATAATAAGGATAGAAATTTATATTGAATGCGGTTTTCTTCTGTATATGAAAGTTATACGTGCGAGTAGCACATGAAAAAGTCATAAATTTAATAACTTTTCCTCTATCTATTTCCATTCTATTGTTATTAGCATTTTGCATGTGTGAGTTTGTATAAATAAACGAAAGAGAGTGAATGAGCTCTCATTGCAAGCGATTAATTTATTTAAGACAGCAGCAGTAGCAGCGTGATGTGGGAGTAAAATGAAAAATCCTCTGTGACTAAATTCATTTGTCGACTTGATTGCGGTTGAACTGAACTTTGTCACATACGTACATTTCTCTTTTCTTTTAATGGATGTACGTGCATCTCCTTTGTATTTTTGTTGAGTCAACTTTCGTGCAAGAAAAAGTAATGAATCATAATAAGATTGACATGTTTTTTTTTCTTTATGTATCTATAGATGAAGTTTTCTTTATATGATGACACAAAGCTTTAATAATTTTGAAAAAAGAAAGCTTTTTATTCAATCTTGTCTGGTTTCATTTTCCTTTTTTCTATTATTTATTGTTTTTAAGATGAAGACACTTAGAATATTCTTAAATAATAGAAATTAATTTTGAATTTAATTTCTACATCTTGATTCTCTGATCAATAGAGTTTACAAGAAATTTTAAAATCTAAACAAAAGCTTTTAATTTTTAAATTTAGAAAAAATAAACATCAAAATTTTGATACATAATTTGACAAATTCAGTCACGTATTTAATTCAACATTGCTTGATTTATCAAACATTGTTCGTAAATAAGAATTCAGCGTCTTTACCTTGCTATGGTGTAAAGAAAGAGCTTATAAATTCAATCAACACTATTCTATCTTCTTATTCTCTGAAGAAAAAAAGACACAAACCGCTACAAAATAAAATTATGCTGTCACGTAAACCTTTCTCTACTTACTTGTATACTGCTTGCAATTTTCACTTCTTCCGTAATTTTCATGTCACTTAAAGCAGCAACAGCAACAGCAGTAGAGAAAAGTGAAAGATTTTATTTGTATGTTGTTTAAGTTGGCAGCTCTAGTGAGACAGTGTCAAACTGTGAAAGGAAGATTATTTAACTCTCTTGTTGTACAATTAACAATTAAAGATGAAAAACGATTGTGGTTGAGGTTTGATTTGACTCTTAAATGATCTTAAAATAGATTGAATTCATTTGATTGAGGTTAAAAAGTTTTAAAATAGAAATGAAAATACAAAAGATCATAAATTTTCTTAAATTGGAAAGCAAAAAAAATTTAAAGTTTTTCTTCGTGATGAAATTTCTTGAAATTAATTTTCTTAAAAGTCTTCCATCATTCTCATTGTGAAACTTAAAAAAGTCCTACATTTTGTGTTCTCTTGACATCAAAACAACTGCACGAGAGAGAAAAACTTCTCAAGGCAGTTTGAAACTAAATGAGTTGAGTGAACAGCTTTTGAAACTTGTAATTTCAAAACTACTTACTCAACTTATTTAAGCAACTTAAATTATGAAAAAGGAGAAAAATTTTCTCAAGAATTCTCTTGAATGATGCAAAACTTCAAATATTTTAATGAGGAGAACAACAAATGTTAAGAAAATGTAACAAGATTCTCTTTTTCTTTTTATCATTGCAGAATTTTCAAATGCACTTCGTTTAATAGAAGTTCGAGTGCCGAATTACACAGTTAAAGATAATGTCGTGCGACTGGAATGTTATTATGATATGGAAAATGAAAAATTGTATTCAGTAAAATGGTACAAAGATGGACACGAATTTTATCGTTATCTACCACGCGATCATCCACCTGCGTCACTTTTTCCATTGCCTGGAATTAATGTTGATGTAAGTATGCAAATTTCCAATAAAATTCTTATCTAATTTTTCTTTTTCTTCTTCATTTCCTTTAGCTTTACAATTCATCAGATACACAAGTCGTTCTACAGTCTGTGAATTTAGCATCGTCAGGTCGATATCGTTGTGAAGTGTCAGGTGAAGCACCGTCATTTCAAACAGTCAGTGACCACGGCGATATGGTTGTCGTAGGTATGTATTGAACCAAAAAATTTTTCATTCTAAATGGCAATTTCTAAAGAAGAAACAACAGAAAAAATGGAGCAGATACAAACAGCAAAAAAATGTATTCAAAACACGAATTTTTTTTTAATTATATTTCTTGCTACCGAGTATGAAAAATGAATGGTTAAACTTGTGAATAAGACGCATTTATATAAATTTTGAAATTTAACGGATTCTAAAAATTTGAAATTTTCGAAAATCAAAATACCGTTAAAATTTTATTTTCGATGACAAATGAAAAATCATTTTATAAAACTTTTGGAAACCAAATCAAGGATTTTGTCTGTCATACTAGAGTACTAGAATTTCTATACAAATATTAAAAAAAGGAAAGTTTTCGTTTGTAAATACACACGCAAGTAAAATGAGAGACAGAATTATCAGCAATCTCATCACTAGGCCACTCACTGCCGTAAGGTAGCGAAAGAAATTTCTTTTCTATAAGAATAATTTTTTTTCCATGCAGGCTTGCGACGTGATGGGGAAATAGAACGAAAATGAAATAATTCATTCGACAAAAATCGCATAAAAATTACATTATTATTTTTTCTTACTTTTTTGCGCTCTTTCGGAAATGATAACGCGCAACACACGTAACAAACAAATTGGGATATTGCTTCATATTATTTGTCAAAAAAGTAAAATTATTCCCATCGAAAGAGAGATAGAGAGAGAAGTCGCCTAGTAGATATTATATAGTCATGGGTTGCTGCATGATAGCACGTTATCGGAATAAGTGGCAAGACATGATGTGGCTTGTGGGAAAGAAATACAAGTTCAGCTAGCCATAGCTCGTTTGTTCGTTCGTGATGATATCGTTTCTATCTCGTTTTTAGAGCTACGGAGAGAGAATTATAAAGTACTAACATAAATGCGATAAATATTGACATATTTCATAGTGTGTCAAGTACAAGAAGAGGAAAATTGAGAAAAGCCACATGAATAATTAATTAAAAAATTTGTGTGGTGATGTTTGAACATGTTTGTGTGCAGCAACATTGCATGAAGAAACGATCAATGTTTGCTTTTCTTCATTTTCGAGGGGCAATTTTCATAAAATTTATGCGCCGACATCCCCATTGCTTTGCTTGCAAGCTCTCTCACTTATTCGATATGTATCGAGAATATTGGATTTTTTGTTGCTCCTTTTCGTACTCACACTCATTCAATCGAAGTGTGTATAAGGGATTGTACGATGTAAAATAACGAAATATTCCTTTTTATGCTGCATCATATGACATGAATGATAAAACATCTATATCTTCACTTGCTTGCTTGCTTGCTTATTTCTTTCTCTCCTTTCTCGTGAGCGTTATAAAAAATTCATTTGCAAAATGCGACACAGAATTGATGGTATTTTCGCTCATGAATCATCAAATGTGAAATCGAATTTATATTACAAGGGATTAGCTTGTATTTGCTGTTTGTTGAATGCCACTTGAGATCAAAATCATTTCTCTTTTCTGTGACATTCGTCTTATAGAAAAGATCAAGAAATCTTCTTATTTAATATTGGAAAATTTTCAATTTTAAAAATAAATCAAAGTTTTTCGATTTTACAAAAATTATTTTGAATATTTTTGAAAATTGAATAAATTGTTTTATAAAAATGTCAGATGTTAAATAAATATAAATTTGATCAACACCAGGGGTCTCAACTCAAAAATTTAACGGTTATTTTATTCGAAATCTGAATTTGAATTAGCGCATTTCGCTACAAAAATCTTCAAATTTTCATTGAGGAAAACGCGTTTAAATTTTTATTTCATTGTTTGAATACTGCTTCAAACTTGATTATTTTAGCATTTTAAAACTTTCTTGAATGATTCTTATTGAATATAGTAAAAGATCGAAACTGCATTTGTAACTTTCTTAGAAATAACAATCTTTGTAACGAACTTTTTAACGGAAAATTAAGAGACAACAAGCGTGCGAAATTCAAATTAAGGGAAATAACGGTCAGTTTAGACCCCCTGGGATCAACACATAACTTCAAATTTGCATTTTTTCTATCAAATTGATTTCTCTAAACTACCAAATTATTGTGATTTGTGTAAATAAAATTAGTAAAAGAGCAAAAAAGTCAACGATAAAGTTTTTCAAAGCACATTGAATAAGTTTTTCTATGAAAAAGAAAAATCTAAAATTAATTGCAAATTTTTTAATAGATCAAAGTTCTTGTCTCTTTTACATTTTCTTTAAGTTTTCTCGTTTGAAAGAGTAAAAAGAAAGAAAGAAAAAGATGAAGATTTATGTAGCATAAATTAAGTGAAAAACGAGAAGAAAATAGCGAATTTTTTATGAATGAGACAAGAGAAGAGAAAGAAAGAAGAAAAAATAAAATTGAGATTATTTCTGTAAGCGTCTTGTGAAATTGAATTTTTTCTTTTGCTTTTTTGTGAATAAATTTAATGTTAAAATAAAGCTGTTGTGGCTATTAATGTTTCTAAGTGTTGTAGATTAAAAATTCAAAAGTCATTTTTTAAAAGCAAAAAAGAAGGTATTTTTATCATCACAATCATTATTAGAATTCTTCAAGCAATGAAACCCCTTAATGTTTTTCTTTCATGCTATAAGCTTTTGTTTTCTCTTTCTTAAAAAACACCCAAGTGAACATACAATAATTTTTTTATGAAACTTTGAGCTAGATGAAATGTATGCGAGTGGGTGGAAGTCGCAGCAAAAAAAAAAAGTGAAAAATGTCATCATTTTCAAAGAGAAAGAAGCTTAAAAGTTTACACATTTTTGTGGGCGCTTGTATGGCAGTAGGAGAAGTGTAAAGAATTGAAGATGGAGCAAAAAAAAGAAGAAATTGTGCTTCTACCAACATAAAAACAAAAGAAGAAAGCGAAGTGCATTTTTTATTGAGTTCATAACGAAAAAGATGGAAAAGAATAGAAAAAAGCATTACGGCAGAGCGTCATGGTGAAGAATATAAAAAGACAATGACAACAGAATTACACACAGAAGTTTTATCATTGAATGTAGAAGGAAGTTACTGAAAGTGGATTAAAAATAACTCAATTTCAAGTTGAAATTTTTTTATTCTTTCTAGCCGTTGAATTCTTGATGTTGAAAAATTTATTTAAAAACTTTCTTTTCATTGTTAAAAAGTTTTAAAAAAATTTCTGTTATTTTAAAAATTGATTAAATTTCACTTTTTTATAAAATTACATATGTTTTATCTTTCATAAACTTGATGCTTTCTCATCGTCATCAATTCATAAATTCAATCAATTCCGAAGTGAAACGAGATTTCTAGATTTCATTCTTTCTATCTATTTCAGCACAAAAAGCGATATTTTTTTCTCTCTCTCTTCATTCCAATGTGTTAGCTAGCATGTCGGAAGATATTGGCTATTATTACGAGAATCTGTGATGTCAAATCAAATTTACTTCGTTTTATATTTCCCCTTTTTGTCGTTTCCAATTCGGTTGCTATACATGCACACACATATACATACATATGCTCACTCACCAAGAATGAGTAATTGGACACTTAAATCTCAGAGTCTGTCAGTGCAATAATAGAATTTTCTAAACACGCAAGAATTCATCTTGACATTTTCTCACATTCATTTTTTCTTTCTTTTTATATTTCAGTTCTACCTGAGACAGATCCAAAAATAACAGGCGGTCGTGCACGTTATCAAATAGGTGACAGAGTTAATGTCAATTGCACATCAGGAAGATCAAAACCAGCAGTTAAATTAACCTGGTTTATTAATGGTCAACCAGCAAGTCATGAATATTTGAAGCCATATAAGACGTTTAAGACTGGACGTGAAGGACTTGAGCAAACTGTGCTTGGTCTAAGATTTCGTGTACAACGCGATCACTTTAAAAATGGTGACATGAAACTTAAGGTGAAGAAAATATTTTTTTTTATAAATTTTTTAAAATCATGCAAAATATTATTCATTTTATCATAGTGTTTGGGTGTAATTGAGTCAGTGTACTGGAAAAGTAATGAAGAGAGTGTAATTGGCGATAGACAAAAAGTTTCTTCTCTTGAGTCAAAGAAACCTGTGTCTGCAACATCAACATCAAACACACGAGCTGATAGAGTTCATGGTAAGATTAAATAGAATAGAATTAAGAGAAACTTAAACAGACGATATTTTTAATAAATTACATAAAAGACTTTTTCTCTACAATGTTTACAGCGAATGCATCAAGCTGTCTACAGTCATCACAACAAATGCTGGTAGTCCTCCTAATGTTCTCCCTCATTATAGTGCATCAGCAGCAGCAACAGCAAATTGTGAGATAACTGTAGAAAGCATCTTGACATGTGCAATGCGAGTCCTTTTTTATATATGTTCATCCCGTTTTTCTTTCACTCTTTCAACTCTTTTTTGCTGTGTGAGAAAAGTGCTTAATTTATAATTTAGCAAAAGATTCGGTAGAAGAGAACTGGTTTTGCTGTTACGAGCGAATGAAAAGTGACAACTTTTTTTTTCTACCAAAAAAACTTTAACATATGGACTTTAACATAAAGAAAGAAATTTATCGAGAATGCATTGCATTTTGTGTGACAAAAGAGTCATTGCGTCCTCAATCCCAAGTGAAATTTTCTGTATATATAGCAAAAAATGGATGAAAATCAAAAAAATTTAATTATTATTAATTTTAATGTAAATTCATGCGAAAAATATTTGTCAGTCAAAAAAAAAAGTAGCTGGTGAGCGGAAAATTAAAATATTTTTATTTCTCTGAGTACACGAAAATATTTTTGTTGCCATTTATGTGAAGTTAGCTCTTGAGGCGAAAATTTATTTAAAAATAAATTTTAATTAACACAGCAGGAAAAAATTGATTAAAATATTTTTATTATTGTATTTTTCAATCAAGTGTTTATCACTTGACATTGTTTATGGCGTCAAGCGTTTTATGTTTCACAATTAAAAACAGCACGTTTGATGAAGATATTTTCAGCTGATTTAATAAATCAAGAATTTTATGAGACGTCATTCAAGCTATAAAATTTTATTTCTCTTTTCTGTGTCAAGTCAATGATATCATTAATAATTAAAAAAGAGAAACTTTTTTAAAATTCAGCATAAAAATTTCATTTCGTCTGCCTTGAGTTAGCTAGAATAGAATTGTGATATTTTAGGAGCGAAAATTGAAGACTTTTTGAAGGCAGTCATTAATTAATTTCAACTAATACATTTTTAAAATTTTACTTTTATACATTTTTTCTTCATTCCTTGCCGCCTGTCTTTCTATTAGCATATTTTAATTTATAGTTAGGAGAATAAATTTAAATTTCAATTAAAACTTTAAAACTAAAAAACATTTGTAAAATTAATTAAATTTGAAAATTTTCACAAGAATTTATTGAAGTCAATTGAGTGAAATTGAAGTCAATTGAGTGAAATTGAAAGAATTGAGTTCAAGAAAGCTTTTGTAAATCAAAATAAATTGAAAGCTTTATAAAATTGATTGAATCATACTTAAGAATCAATGATTGAATTGAAATTCTTTTCAATTTATTTCAATTGTTTTTCGCTTTGATAACTTTAAGTTTTTTGAAAAACTCGAAGCTAACTTCACCAAAGAAATGAAAAATTAAAATTTTCTAAGTTAAAAATGATGAAAAGTTTCACTTTGATTGTGCCAAAACATCTAACATTGATATTTCTTCTTCTTGTTTCTATAAAACTTCACAAAACATAAATTGATATACGAAAGAAAATTTCATCATATCCATGTAAATTTTTCATATCAAAACAGTGTTCAAAAGACCTTTTAGAAAAAATATCACATACACAAACAAACACTGACACACATTTACGCAAAAACATATGAAATTATATATACAAAAATCAGCAAAGAAAATCACTTTAAATTTTTTGATTTGAACGCATTTTTTGGTTTTAAAGCTAGTTTTTTTTAACATAAACAGAAATATTTAAATTAACGGTCGAAAAGAATTTAAAAACTTTTTGTTTACAAAATTAATTAATTTTTTGAATATTTAAAATGAAATTTAAATTTAAAAATGTGAATTAACTGGTGTAAAATAAAAATCTATAAGAGTTCTTTTGTCTTTGCTTTTCAAAAATAAATTTTGAATCGAAACTGTATGTTTTTGAATAATTTAATTTATATTGCAAGAAAGTTAGATAATTTGAAGACTATCAATTTAGCTTTTCGAAAATATGTGTTAAATATTTCAAAAACTTACAATTTATATTCAAACAACCAATTTAAAACAACTTTTATATTCAAAGAAAGACGAAAACATTTTTCAAACCACCTAAAAACAAAGTGAATTAAAAACTTAACTTTTCTTCCATAAATTGCGTTCAAATCTTTTTTTCCTCTCATGTAAATCTTAAGAAAATTATCAAAGCCACAAAATCTCACTCATACACACTCACACTTAAGTAAATTTTTTCCTTTTCTATCTAGCAAATAACATACAAGATCAGATAAGGAAAAGTTTCTTAATTTTTTCTCTCACGCTTAAACATTTTTAATTTCCATTCAAGAGATTATCTTTTTTGATATGTATAAAGTGGAATGGATGATGACGCAGGAAATAAAAGCGAAAGTAAAAAAATTGTGAGGAAGAAATTTAACGTGATAAAAAAATAAAAGAAAAACTTTTTATTCAAAAGGCACTTTAAGGCATTTTATCATCACTTTAAAAGACTCACCAGAGTTGTAAAAAAAATATCACAAGTTTCTTTATATATAAACCAAATAAAAAGATGAAGAAAGAAAAATTAAGATGAAAGAAGTTTACGAAAAAAAGAAAGATAAAATTCTATAAATTTTTAAATGTACTTTTAACTTTTAAGAGATAATAAAGAAAAACCTAAGGTTAATTAATGTTTATGAAAAAGGTTTTTACTTATTGTTAAAGTTGATGCTATTCTTTTACAGCTTTTTCTCTAGAAAAAGGTTCTAATGCATTTATTTTCTATTCAGAAAGTTTAGTTATCATAAATTATGAAGAATAAAGTGATAATGATGAAATACTAAGAAGTTTTTTCTTTCATACTTTCTAGACGATTTTAATTAACATTGCTGTTAGCTTTTTTATGCAATGTAAGCAAAATTAGAAAATATCTATTGTAGAAAGCTACATGAACAAAAGACTTTTACATTGTAGAGAAAATAAAGGTTAGTATGTTGCTTGATGTTAATTATTATCCTTTTGAAATATTTTACTTACAGAATATGAGATGAAAAAATTTTAAAAACATTTTTTTCTGATTCTTGACAAAATATGTTAAGCTTTTAAACATGGAAAATATTTTTAATGTTGTTATTATTTATTTTTCAACAGAGCTAATTAAGTTTTTAATATTTATAAAACAAATTTATTTTAACATTTATTCAAATGTTCTAAATAATTCGTTAAAAAAGTATTAATAAACGCTTGAAAGAAAAAGGTTGAAAAAAGGATCAATTTCAAGAGACTCTTAACAATCTAAAATAGATCTTAATCCAACAATAAAGTAACTTGAATTCAACATGCTTTTTGTCTTCATTAATTGAGAACCTACCTGACTGAATTGTGTTAATTATAATGATTTACTTTACTCACTTGAGTATTTTTACGTGAAAAGGTTGTAATTAATAGCTCATGACAGAGATAAAAGTGATGCTGTTGAAATTAAAACAAAAAGATGAACAAAAAGGTCATGTACAGGATGAAAATAAAAACAAATGAAAAAAATTTTCTCATTAAACCACAACAAATCTACAAAGTATAAAAAAGCATCAATTGACATACCTTTGAAATAATTTACCTATTCAGAGAGAATTATTTTCAAATTTAAAATGTTTATTTGAAGCAAAAGCAAAGTAGAAAATGCAAATATAAACCTTTTGATGTACACATACTCATATACATATAGTTCATGCATACATGAATGTGCCAAACAAGCAGCAATGCGGTTTCAGTGCAATTTCAATAGCAGTTGGAAAACATGAAGCAAATTAAAACACTTTCTGAACTGCTTGTACTCTTTTGTTGTTGTCACAACTGCATGCTTCAATATAACTCTTTTTATACGAAAATTATTTCATTTCATACATTTTTTAATTTCATTTTAGGTAGACATGCCTCTGTGCCATTCATAAAATATACAACCATGGCACACAATTAATTTTTTCCATGCAAACACTTTAGACAACATTTTGACATTTTGGAATTAATTCTTATGTTTTTTTTTTCATTCGTCTATACATGAAACGGCCAAAAAAAAGAAGAAAAATTGTTTTCATTTTCCACCGCCTGATTATAGATAGTGTAGTGAAACCACATAAAAATTAATTCTTTTGCGCCCTTTTTGAGTGTGAAGATAAGACAGTGAGCTATTTTTGTGTGTCATTGAAGTCTATCATTCTTTCACAAAACGCGATTTAGTAAACATAAATGAACGTTCACACGCGGGTGGAAATTGACACGTTTTTTTGCGGTGATGTTCTTTTCACACCTATTTATAAAATTATTATTTTCTAAAATTGATTTGTGGTTGTCATTTTAATTTGAATGAGTTTTTTTATTGTTGATGGCAAAATAACTTTTTCTTTAAATATTTAAAATTTGAATTTTTGTTAAATTTATTATTCGTCAAATTTTTCAGGAACTTTTTATTAATAAAATTATTGATAATTATTTAATTTTCAAGAATATC